>MJUU01068160.1:59247-81789 GCA_002080025.1 Modiolus philippinarum | reverse complement strand
TGTATATGTTTTGTACTGCCATTGATTTTCATGGGAGACACTATTTAACCCATATGACTATGCAAGGAAATTTATTGAGCAAGGTTTTTCCCCCAAATAGACAGAGTGAGGGCCAGATATATTACTTTATTTCAACGAAGGTGCTGGTCAGAGAATTTTTTTTAGCAAAAATTGGGGCCATATTTTTTTTCAATTCCCGCCCACAGCTCGGGCATTATCTTGTATCGCTATCAATTCGAAAGTCTACATCTCTGACAAATTTTTCTATCGAATCAAACATGGAAAGTAATAATAAACCTACAGAATGGTTCATTGCAAATACATTTGTATGGTAATGGATTAATTGTAGGGCACATTAAATTTACAATATAACGAGAAGACAAATGAAGTAGATATCTTTTTAGCTCACCTGGCCTAAAAGCCATGTGTGCTTTTGCCGTCGTCCGTCCGTCTGTCCGTCTGTCTGTCAACTTCAAAAATTTTCTCCTCTGAAACCACTGGGCCAAATGTAACCAAACTTGGCCTGAATCATCACCAGGGTATGGCTTCACAAAAATGTACTCGGTTAGGAGGCAGGTCAAACATGTCCGCAGTTGCTAAAAATAGAACATAGGGCTAAATTGCAGTTTTTGGCAAATAACTCAAAAACCGTCAGAGATATCAAAAATCTGACTGGATTAAAATGATCAACATGATGATATCTACCTACTGTGCAATTTTGAAGAAAATCTGAAAACCCTTCACTGAGTTATAGCCCTTTTTCTGTAAAATTTTCAAAATTTGTGCATTTTTTATTTTTTATTTCAAAAAGTGTAACTGAGAGGTCAAGTGTAAATTGTAAAAAGTTCAGCATATCAAGATCTACCCACCCTGAAATTTTGAAGAAAACCCAAGAAACCCTTGTAGGAGTAATTGCCATTTTTTCGCAGGATGTTCAAAATTTTCATATTTTCATTTTTTTCCAAATCTATAGGATGTAAATTGTGAAAGTATTTGCCATGCTGTGGCGACTTCAAAACTGGTATCGAAAATTATTCGTTGACCACCATTTTCAAAATAGCCGCCAAGAAAAGGCGGGAAAATTCAATATTGTCAGATTTCAATAAAATTTGGTTTCGAAATAGATATTGATGTTGCGACTTCAAAACCCGGCGGTGTTGAAAATTGTTTGTTGACCGCCATTTCCAAAACAAAATGGCCACAAAAAGGCGGGAAAATTCAACATTGTCCGATTTCAATGAAATTTGGTATCCAATTGGCTATTGATGTTACTACTTTAAAACCGGTGTTAAAAATTGTTCGTTGACCGCTACTCTTAAAATGGCTGCCAAAAAAGGCGGGAAAATTCACCATTGTCCGATTTCAATGAAATTTGGTTACAAAATTCATATTGATGTCGCTACTACAAAACAGGTGTGGAAAATTGTTTGTTGACTGCCATTTGCAAATGGATGCCAAAAAGGCTAAAAAATTCAACAATGTCTGTTGGTTTCCAAATAGATATTGATGTCATGACTTAAAAATATGGTATTAAAGATTGTCGTTGACCGCCATTTACAAAATAATGTCTCGACTTCAAAACATAGTAAAACATGAACAGACTTTAAATACAGTTCAAGATTTTGGTGGTGTTCGAGCTACCAAAGTTGGAAAGATTGAAGTTTAACTGTATAACTTACACTGTTAGCTTGATTGTGGCAAATGAAAGCCAGATGAGCGATAAAGGGTCCTTGGAGCATCTGGTTTCATACAATCTTTGAGCCTGACAATTTTTTTTCACTTACAGAAGCGTATTGATACCACATAAAGAGAAAAAATATCTCGTAGTTATGATAATTATCTCATTAATATGACTTATTAACTCATAATTATGAGATACAGTACTATCTCGTAATTATGATATAATATCTCATAAATTGGATTCGTCACATGTAAAGAGTGCGAACTTTGCCATGCAAACTACACTTTCAAAGGAATTATCAGTTCGGAAACATTCAAGAAGTAAAAAATCACATTGCAAATTTGATTTGAAGATTGTGTTTATCTGAAATACAAGATGGCCGCCAGTGGGGAACATAGATTTAACATTTGACCCTATGTTAAAGAAATTCAAAGATCTTCTCAAAAACTACAAGTCCAATCAGAACCAAACTTAGTCACAATGGTCCTGAGATAGTCCCTTCCAAAAAAGGTATCCAGCAGGTCAATATTTCGTCCAAGGTGGCCGTCAGCGTAGAACGTAATTTTAACATTTGACCCGACGGAGAAAACTATACCAATCCAATTAAAACAAAACTTAGTCCTAATGGTCTTTAGCCGGTCCTTTCCAAAAAGGTATCTGGCAGATCCGTACCCCATCCAAGATGGCCGCCGGCGGTAAACATACTTGTTACATTGGCTCCTATGGAAAAGACGTTCAAAGATATTCTTCAAAGAAACTACCAGTCCAGTTAGAACCAAACTTGGTCAAAATGGTCCTTAGATGCCCCCCCAAAAAAAGTATCCGGCAGGTCGTACCAATATGGCCGCCAGTGGAGAACATAGTTTTAAACATTGCCCTAGTATGGAAAAGACCTTCAAATATAATCTCCTCATGAACAACCAGTGCAATTATAACCAAACTAAGTCACGTTGGTCCTAAGATAATCCATTCAAAAAGGTATCCGGCAGGTCCGTACCTCATCCAAGATGACCGCAAGCCGGGAAGATAGTTTTAAAATTAGACCCTATGGGAAATACATTCAAAGATATTCTTTTTTGAAACTACCAGTCCAATTATAACATAAACTAGTCCGAAAACCGATTTTAATTTTGTTCCCTTTCAACTTTTACACATATTTCGGTTCATGGATTTCCAAATGTTTTGATTTTATCTGCACTGATGAGACATAAGTTGTTGAAACGTGCATATGCAGAACCTAAATTCTCAGTAACCTCTGTATTTTGTTATTAGTCACAATGGTTCATAGATGATCCCTTCCAAAAAGATACCCAACAGGTCCGTTCCTCGTCCAAGATGGCCGCCAGTGGGGAACTAGTTTTAACATCGGACCCTATGGGTTATTCTTCTCAGAAACTATTTGTCCAATTATAACCAAACTTAGTCACATTGGTGCTTAGATGGTCCCTTTCCATAAAGGTATCCGGCAGGTCCGTGCCTCGTCCAAGATGGCCGCTAGCGGGATACATAGTTTAGCATTAGACCAAACGGAAAAGAATTCAAAGTTCTTCTCAGAAACTACCACTCAAATTATAGACATCCTTAGTCACAATGATTTTTTAGATGGTTCCCTCCAAAAGATATCTTGCAAATCAGTTCCTCATTCATGATGGCTACCACCGGGAACATACTTTAGATTGAATTCGATTAAGAGAATTAGGTCTCTGAAACCACTAATCCAGTTGGAACCAAATTGTCCATGATAAAAAAAAATCATTGGGTGGTCCGCTCCAAAATTTGCACCTGGCATGTCTACATCCAATTCAAGTTGGCCTCAGCAGGGAACATAGTTCAAACTTAAAACTCTAGGAACTTTTGAAATGCCATTCACCTCTATGTCAGCAATGGTCCAGGTGAGCGATACGGACTTCTGAGGGCCTTTTGTTTGTCATTTGTAAATAACCGACTTTGTTTCCGTTCTTTAAAATTTCACCCAAAGGGAAGTACCTTTATCGAAATCAAGATCATGTGACAACGGACAGATCCGAAGAAAACCTTATAAATAGGCATCATCTATTGAGATATGAAATATCAGGGTATATAGACATGATCAATACCCTCAAGAGTAACTAATAAAAGCACACGCTGCCTGTCAGTTTAGTGTTCTAAATTTAGTTGAAGGGTAAATTACCAATATTTCTCAAATAAAATTGATATACTTTCTTATTTTCTTGATCTCAAATAATAAGTCTCCNAAAAAAAAAAAAACAAAAACAAAAACAAAAAAAAACTATAATAATAATAATAATAAAATAAATAAATAAAAAATAAATAAATGAATAGTACACTTAATAACCAATCAGAACTCAGCTTTCAATATTAACTCCTATATTTCATCTTGGTTAAATCAAACAGAAAATCTAGTTTCATGTTAAACAAGGCTGAGCCTGTGTCGCTCACCTGCCTCCCAATCTTCAACGGTCTTATTTTCAAGGGCATACTAGAAAATATGGGATGGGATCATGGGATGGGGTCATGGGATGGGGCTATGGGATGGGTTCATTGGATGGGCCCATGGGCTAAAAATGATGGGCTCTTGGGATGGGCTCATGGGCTAAAAAAATGGGTTATGAATACAAAATTTCAAAAATGCTATTATTGAATTAAAACGAGTCAATAACCAATCCAGAAAATATTAACATCATTTTAAGCACTCTCCGCATGCTTTGCAATTGCAAAAGTGCATCAGTATATTGACTTTTTTGTCATTACAATAGATTACAATAATGGTACTTCATTTATAGGTATTATTAATTTAAAACTGTAAGGTTTTGTTTTTTTGATATGAATTGCTACCAAGGCTTTCATTCTCATCAGCCATCCGGAACTTCACATGGTTACTTCTTATAGGGATACCACACTTTTTAATTCTGTCTTCTTGTGTTTTACTTAAATCTTTTCTCTTTGTATCATTGTTACTCTTTTCGCTGACATTAAGAATTCTTTCTCTAATGTCTGTTCTGTTTTCACTTTTCTTGAACGGTTGGAGAAATACTGTTGATAATTGTACAATGTACAAGTGATTGGATGAAATTCAGTTATGACGTCAAATATGTTTGTCGTTTTCCGTGACGTCGATGACGTCAAGCTCAAAGGACACATTTCTTTAGGATCATCTGAAAAGGGGGTATGTTTTTGTCAAAATATCCTTGAAATCATTAGAGGAAATAAAATCCACAACCGTATCTCGTGAGAAACGACATTTCTACACTCTCGATAGTTAAATTTTCAAATATTTTAAACGCTCGGCAAGCCAATTTGAAAATTTCACTATCTCTAGTGTAGAAATGTCGTTTCGCACTCGATGCTGTTGTGGATTCTATATTTAAGATTTTTGTGTCTTTTATTTGCAATTATTGGGGGGGGGGGGGGGTCAACAGATCCAACATCTAGGATCATCAGTAGTATAGGAATATTGTAAGCAAGATAAAAATACTATCAAAATTTTGACAGCATCGACGTTAAAATCAGAATATTTACATGTTTAAATATGTTAGCGGCAATAGGTGAAATTAGGCATTAAGCTTAAATTCTAGGCATTAGAACTTATTAGGCTTAATACCAAGGATTTGGGTCTAATGCCTGGTATTTGCTCATGAAAATTATTCCTATTGCCTGACTGCTCATTTTGTAATTTTTGGCAACCGAAACAAATAATTTTTTGAGCAAATTTCTATAATATAAAAATGAGTGCTAATACAACGTCAAAGGAATAATTGTTTTATAAAATACAATGCACATTTTAAATAAAAATACAATGGAGATCATTCTCACTTATTGTCACGTGTAGATTATCTTCTTAAAGTAAGTGAGACCCCAAGTTTTCGTAAAAAAATAGAAAAAAAATGAGTGGCTAGGTTATTAATGTCGTCTTTCTATTTCTGTGCACTGTGGCTGCCTCACGTTCTTGTATTGTTGGTGTTTCCCTGTTGTCGTTTTTTGCCATGTCTTTGAACTTCGATTTTTGTGCTCATTATTCCCCTTGTTCCCTCGGTATTCTACTGCCGTTGTTTGATAACATTTGATGAATTGTCTGATTAACTTAACTAAGCTGCAGTTTGTAATCAAGTACATACAAAAATGATATAATGGAATATAGAAAAAAAAGAAGGGAAACATGGAAGAGACAAGGACCCAAAGTGGAGTAATAACAACTCAAAGCTGAAGGGTGCGGGAACTCCACACCCAACGGCAGGTCGGAGTCGGCCCCTAAATAAAGAGTAATCAAGTTCAGCGAAATAAACACCATTCTAGACTCCTAAAAACATAGGATGAACTAAGTAGAAAACAGACAAGACGCACAAAGTCTTAATAAATTTCTTGACTTAGGACAGGTGCAAACCTGCTGCGGTGGGGTAAAACTAGTTTTATCGGGCCCAAACCTTCCCCTAGCCAATGTGATAAAAGCAAAAAACAATAGTAACAACAGAAAAATTCAGTTAGCAACAGGACTGAGTCAATTGTGAAAAATGAAACTGATACAATGCATGTTCTGATATCTTAAATATTTCAACAGTTTATCAGACAAATTTTTAGTAAAAATGTACTACTGTTAACCGAAATTGTCCGCGCCGTCTTTTTTTCGCGTATTTCGTAATAAATGTCATTTCGACTTCTTGATTTCTCAGTTGTCGGACGTAACGACACATAACTCCTCCAGATAAACATAAACCTTATAATTTTCATCTGGGTTGTTATCAACCTTTCAATTCCATCAAATTTCAAATATTAAATTTTCCACAGAAAAGAAACAAATAGAAAAAAAATGAAAATAAAAGCAGCTATCCTTACTTTTACATCAACCAAGTGACAAGTGTATATCATTTTGCTCTTACTTCAACAATAACTCTTGATATCATTGTGAATTATTTGGTCAGGCAATAAGAATAATTTTCCTGAACAAAAATCAGGCATTAGACTTAAATCCTAGGCATTAAGCCTAATGGCAAACTCATTTTAGGTTTTAGATCTAATAACCAGGCATTAACTTAATGCCTAGGGTTTAAGCTTAATGCCTAATTTCACCTTTTGCCGCTAACATATATGTATTTAAAAAAAATGGAGAACAATATGAAAACTGGTTTTCCACAAAAATTTAAAAGCAAGCTATGAAAATCATTAGAGGTAAGAGGTATAACAACTAGAAAAGTAGACATAAGTTTTTATAACTGATTAGAGTGAATTGAATTCCATATATTATTAGTTTCATATTGAATAGATTGAGAGGATTGATGTACTGTCAGAATTCGACTGCAAATCAAAATTTTGAATATTTCCGAGATGTCATACATTTTTTTAGTGTCGAGAGATAGCATCATTCTGTAGCAGATTCTTTTTGGAATTTATTATCAGTTAAACAAAACCCAGTGTGCTATGTAAACTAACAGCTGATCATATTTAAACATATATAACATGTGACATAAAACTACATATAATTATACAATAACAAAATACCGAAGTAACTGTGAATTTATTTTCTGCAAATGCGCATTTCGACAACTTATGTCTCTTCAGTGCAGATCAAATCGAAATATTTGGAATTCAATGAACCGAAATATGTTTAAAAGTTAACCAATACGATCTTAATAATAAAGCCAAAATCAGCCAAGGACAGAGCTATGCATGAGGGAGATACTTCTTAGGTTTTAACATTTTTTTTTAATTTAGATATTGCAAGTTTGTAAATAAAATCGGTTTTCGGGCCAGCACCAAAGTACTGGCTAATGGGTAGGTGAATTTCATCAAATCATATAGATTTTAACAAACAGATGTAAAATTGTAGCAATGTGGCGTTGTTTACTTAAATATTATAGGAATACTATATTAACACACAGTAATTCATGCCATGATACTATTATTATGCACAAATTATGCATGGACATTAAATTCTATCTATAGTCCATTTTATAACCCATCCCAGCACCCCATCCCACGACCCCATCTTTTTTCCATCCCATGAGCCCATTCCATGACCCCATCTCATAAGCCCATCCCACAATCCCATCAGTTTTTCAGCCCATGAGCCCATCCCATGGCCCATCCCATGACCCCAGACCATGATCCCATCCCATATTTTCTAGTATGCCATTTTCAAGTTGGTTTACAGACATTAATGTTATATGATCCAAAATTAAACTATGTTCTCCATTGGCAGCTATTTTTTATTGGACTTAGACCGATCGACACCTTTCTCGAGGACCATCTAAGGACCATTGTGCCTCATTTGTTCTAATTGGCCTATTATTTTCAGAGAAGATCATTGAATAATTTCCCAGGTTTCAATTGGCCATGTAGTTTCAGGGGACATCTTTAAATACATTTCCCCATAGGGTTCAATGTTTTAACTATGTTCCCCGCTGGCCGCCATCTTGGAAGATATGCGAACATGCCGGACACATTTTAAAAAGGGGACCACCAAAGTACCATTTTGACCAAGAATGATTCTAATTCTCTTTCAGAGAAGATCTTTGTATATATTTCCCCATAAACACTATCGGCAAAGTTCGAATTGATGAGGTCATTATTATAGTCTAAACAAAAGATGCCATCCCGATAAAGAAATTATTACTAAAATAAGATCAATTATGTTTATTACAGTAATAAAGATTTTTTCAACAATCGCATATATATTGCTTGACTATAATAATGATCTCGACGATTAGCACTTTTCAGATAGTTAAAAGGTCCAATGTTAAAACTGCGTTTCCTGCTGGCGGCCATCTTGGATATGATACGGGCTTTTTATGAAAGGGGCCACCTAAGGACCATTGTGACCAAGTTTGGTTCCAATCGGCCCAGTAATTTCAGGGGAGAAGATCTTTGAATAAAGGTGACAATTTTCGACAAAAATCCCTCTTGAATGGCGTGCGGACTTGCTGGACACATTTTTTAAGGGGACCACCCAAGGACTATTGTGACCAAGTTTGGTTCCAATTGGCTTAGCGATTTCAGACGAGAAGATATTTGAATGAAAAGTTTACGATTGATGCCAGATAATGGACGCCGGAAGACGGACGCCAAGTGATGGCAAAAGCTCACCCTTTTTTGTATCAAATTTAAAATTCGACCTTAGAAAAAACACGAAGGCACATCTGATTTTGCTAGTTCAGTTTGGAAATCAAAGCGAATTTTTAGTTCAACGAAGTTGAAGGGGACTATTGCAGTACCCCCGGTGTCCGCGTTTGCGTCCAAGTCTACGTCCGTGCCCGCATTTGGGCATATATCTTTGCTACCATGCATGGTAGTGTCATCAAACTTTGCATGTATGTGCATATTAGGTCTCTTTGACCTATATATATTCCGCTTGATTAGCTTCATTCAAATTTACATCAAAGTTCCTATCTCAGTTAGTAAGGGTGTAACGATATACCGGTAAATCGATATTATATGTTATTCGGGAATCTTCACAGGGGATACGGGTTCATATTCCCTGTTTGTGTTTTATATCCCCTGAGCCGTCAGGCGAAGGGGATATAGGGCACATGCAGACAGGGAATATGAACCCGTATCCCCTGCGAAGCCCGAATAACTTTTATATTCTGCAAAAGTGTTATAATTTTTCTATAAAAAGCGTTTAAAAATTGTGATTTTGCTACCACGGGGATACGGTCTCATATCCCATGTCAAGGTAACCAATCAAATTGCAGAATTTACCTGGATATTTCACTTCTGCAGAATATATCGCGATATTGTTCAACAAACTAGGTATTCCGGTACGGAATCCAGCGTATCGATACGTATCGTTTTCTGATTTCTGTGAAAATTTCAGAATAAATACCACCTTAATTCTTGAAATTTTCAGATTTTGGTATGGAAAAGTCAGAAAAAAGGACAAACAAATGTATTTAGCTTCATAAAAATGAACACTCTTGAGTCTTGTCTTACTTAAGAATATTTTGCTATTTTGTCACATAAAATAGTTAAAAGAAGAAGATTAAAAAATGTAATCAAATTTAGAAATCAGAAGATGATACGTATCGATAAGTATCACGATACGCTTGCACTGTATCGATATATCATGATACTATATGTTATTCGGGAATCTTCACAGGGGATACGGGTTCATATTCTCTGTCTGTGTTTTATTTCCCCTGAGCCGTCAGGCGAAGGGGATATAGGGCACAGACAGGGAATATGAACCCGTATCCCCTGTGAAGCCCGAATAACTTTTATATTCTGCTAGAAGTGCAATATTATTTCTATTAAAAGTGTTTAAAAATTGTGATTTTGCTACCAAGGGGATAATATACGGTCTCATATCCCCTGTCAAGGTAACCAATCAAATTCTAGGATTTACCTGGATATTTCACTTCAGCAGAATATAATATTTTATTGACGATACTCATCCCTATCAGTTAGTATACATGGTACAGGTAGGATCAACTTATTTATATGTATGCATCTCTAATGGTATATCAGCATCCAGGCAAAATTAGGTCACTTTGACCTTTATTTTACGCTTGAGTGATTTTAGGACAAGTTCAGATCTCAAGTCACTATACATGGTATGAGAAGGTAACCTTGCATATGCAATTCTGATGGTAGGCCAGCATCCACAGAATAGTATGTCACTGGTATATATATTTTACGCCTGAGTGATTTACATTCAAATTTTTGGATGACTTCAGATCTCAGTCACTATACATGGTAGGATCATGTAACCTTGCATTTGCATCCATCTCTGATATTATGCTACATCAAGGCAAAATTTGGCTACTGTGACGATGTGCCATAACGAGGCGAGCTTTGTAATAGTTGATTACCTATGTTTTTTTATCGGAGTGACATATCCCGTTAGTTTATAATAGAGTTAACTTGCAGCAATATATTTAGTGTTTTTTCATTAATGATACTACTCATATCTTATGTCTCTTCAACAATGTTGGTGTTTATTACCTGTATGGGTGGGGGATTGGGGGAGGGGGGGGGCGTCACATATTGTTGACTTTGTTGTTTTAGGTTTGACCTGGTATTCAGTTTTATAAAAAACGAATTATCCACAGAAATGTGATAAATTATTGCCAAATTATTTTTCAGATTATACCAAATGGCCAATTTTACCAGAGGAACAGCCTTGGTTCTCATAGTAGTAGCCTTCCTATCATTTTTGATATTCAAAAACAGTGGATGGATTACTCCTGATAATGATGAAGGATTTTTACGTGAAGCATCTACAAAAACTGCAAAATCTACAAAATCTATGCCTGGTCATGACATACGAAAGTTTTTGAAATCACCAAATCCATATCGAGTTTTTAAGAATGCTGACAAAAAATACGGACAAGCTCAACAAGATATAATCGTTCATGACATTTTGCCCATCAAGAATGGGGTTTTTATCGAAATGGGAGCATATAATGGGCAAGATTTGTCAAACACATTATGGTTTGAGCGCAAACATAATTGGACCGGATTACTTATTGAAGCAAATCCCGATATGTGTCGGGCAATAGAAAATGTGCGGCGTATGGCATGGCGGCTGTGTGCATGCATTTCAAACGATATGAATGCAATGTTCGTCAAAGGCGGTGGAATTGGCGGAGTCGCCGATACATTGAACGAAAGGATAGCAAAAACTCTGAGGAATAGTGGCAAAATCAAAGTTCCGTGCTTCAAATTATCTGAAGCTCTTGACGCCATAGGCATGCATGACATAGATTATTTCTCCTTGGATGTAGAAGGAGCAGAACTTATCATACTAGAGTCAATGATGGAAGATTTACTAACTCGGCATATAAAAGTAAAAATTTGGACAATCGAATATAGAATTTACGATGGAAAAAGGAATCTTATTCCGGAGTCGGCAGTTAAGCTGAATCTGATCCGAACTTTTTTCAAGAAAGTCGGTGGATATAGTGAATTTTTACAAATAGGATCCAAAAATAAGACGGATGGACATTCCCTGGATGTTCTATTCATGAAAACCGACATGTATAATGAATATTGTAAAAGAAATCAAACACATCCGTTGGTTGTTGGAAATACGTGTCCAACACAAAAACTCAATAATTTCATTTAGAAAACTAAATCATGTTGTTCAAAAAGTCTTTAACCTTTTTTTTAAAATACACACTGTAATGAAACCATTTATCTAAAAGTTTGATTGGACATTGAACATTGGAATTTCTTCAGACAAATTCAAAAATAATTTTCTGGGTCTGTAGTTTCACCCCAAAAACTGCAGGGAAACGAAGAAATTTTCCTTACAAAAATTATCGAAAATTGAAAAGAACTTCACTTAAATATGAATTATGAAATCATTACTTTTCGTTAAAAAGTTCAAAATTTCTTTTAAACGCGCAGCTTTTCATGATTTAATTTTTAAAAAAATGAATTTAAAAATAAAATATAAAAAATAATCCCGTAGTGGCATCAAAGTCACACTAAATGAAGTTATTGAGAATAGTATAAAAACGAATTCATATCATTGTTTTTCATTATCACATAGGTGTATGTGTGATTTCATTTTTTGATCATGATGGAAGATTTACTAACTTGGCATATAATTTAAAGGTCTTGACAATTGGTGATATAAAATGTGCGATTGGTGTAAGAATCGGAAGAAAAGTGGAATAAAATCCGATCATTTTCATAAAAATTGGATGATGACATGAACATATGCAACTTGAGATGGCGCAAACTCGAATTGATAGAAATATGAAAGACGGGTGCCTCTCAAGATTCGTTTTTGTGCAAGACTAATTATATTAAGAATATAGTGAAAGAAACTCAGCTGAGGCTCTGTCTTTGTAACTAATGTTAAACTTTGAAAATAAAATAATGATTTTTACATAGTATTTCGTAGATAAATTAGTTAGTAAAACCAGAGACATATAATTAGATATTTATATGTCTCTGGTAAAACTAGATGGTAGCAGAATCAAGCTGGAGGATATGATTTGTGGCCAAAGGAACATGTTCAATGACCATCTGAAAACACTTTTCAGAATCGTAATGAAACACGTGAATTGTCAGTCTTTCATTTGCTGGATGGGTCTTAGTGGGTTCCCAACTTAACCTTCTGCATATAACCCTCATATGAACTGTTTACAAAACTGCCATTTTTAAAATTCAAAATATAGATAAAGATAGAAGACAAAAAGACCGTTTATGTTCTCAAATATAATCACTATTAACGTGCTCTTTCAGTGGTATAGGGGAGGTAAATCATATTGACTTGCTAAAATATCAAGCATGATTATTTGTTTTTTAGACCCCTTCTTAATACGCACGCAAGAAAAAGGACTAATGTGAACCCCTATAAACAAGGAGTATCAATTCTAGTATGTCTACGTACTCTGGAAGGGTAAATATGATCAGCTCCTTGACTGGCTACCGTCATATGCACTGTAAGAGAAACGCCAATGACGAACAAATAGAACACATACTGAAGCCACGAACAGAGTGAGCCCCTAAAATCACTAGTTTCTAAATGTGCTATGGAAAGATTATCATGATCTGTTCCCTCGTGTGGCACCCGTTACATTGCCAGTGAATAGTCCGATGTGATGTCGAATTCGTTATGTGGCAATACATTACAAATGATGGATAATGGAAGTGCAGCATGATAACTAGCACATTGAAAGGAGATACATTTAGAAAATGTTGTTCTGGACACTGAAATGAAATGTTGCTTTCCCTTTTAAGGTCATGAAAGATAGCTGTGGGCTTAAGAAAACTCGTGCACACACTTATTAGAGTTAATGTAAAAAAATAAAAATAAAAAATAAAAAAATTAAAAAAAAAGATGAAATAAAAAAATCGACAATTCGCCTCATTTTCAGTAGCAGCTAGTATTAAATCAAACCATTAAAAATATAACTGAAATCTTAGGAATTAAAAGGAACAAACAAGTAAACAAAAAATGAATAAAGTAAAAAAACAATAAATCTAAAATAGAAAATATACGAAATTAAACACGAAAAAAAAAACATAACACACAAGAATAAAGAAAACAATACACCAAACAAATAAACAGCATTGAAACAAGAATAAAATATACTAAGGGACCGACCATTTAACCTGAAAAAGGGGGGGGGGGTCTTTTTTTTCTGGACAGAAATTTTTTTAAACAATTTATTTATTTTTTTCACGTGTATCAACAAAATATTTTTTTTCAAAATTAACATTATTTTTTGGGCAGAGAGCCTCCGTCAGAAATTTTTTTTTCATCGGTTTGGCAGCCAAAATATTTTTTTCACATAAAACCGGCTCCAGATTATTTTTTTTTAGAAAAAAAACCATACCCCCACCCTTTTCAAGTTAAATGGTCGGTCCCTAACAATGATAAAACATAAATAACATAGACACGAAAAAGGCTTTCAGGACATTCAGTTTGATAATAGAAATAGAAAAACAATATGATTGGGCAACAATTATACCAATTGATATGTGCCCTTGCACAAAGTATGGCAGCATAGTAGATATACACATGCAAATTTAACTTTTACAATGAAATAATATAAATACATAAGGAGAAAGGAAGAAAGCTAACATACATCATATGAACCTCTTTGTCTTATGAAAGTACGCACATATTCGAAATTTATAATCAACATCGTCATTACCAAATAAAAGTGTTTCAATGTGCATTTCTATATTTAAAGTCGTTAATTTTACCATTAAATTCACGTCTTTGATTTTGAAAGAGATGGCATTCAATAAAAAAAAATAACATTCTCAAATGGAGTATACCACCCTGTACCACAGGAGTAATTTTGAAAGAGATGACATTCAATAAAAAAATTAATAACATTCTCAAATGGAGTACCACAGGAGTAATTTGGATGGTTCATAACATGAATGGTTGCCAGATCGGCATTCAGAGCACTATACATTCAGTATGTAAATGTAAGTGCGTCATATATTTTGTTTTCCTTTAAAATATACATTTCCTTTTCTATGCTAATGTTGGAATTTTTGTCCTTTCGTGAAAATCTAAAAATTCTGTTATATTTCTCATCCTGATTTCCAGATGTTATTAATTGGCTAATTCTGACCCGAAATGGTCTCCAAGTCCATCCCCCTTCTTCCACTTTTTAATAGACGAAAGTTATTTATTTATTTAAAAAAAAACCCTAGAATTCTGGTATTTGCCCAATTATAGCATACCTGTCAACCCTACCGATTTACTAGGTACACTACCGATTTTGGATGTGTTATAACGCCTACCAATTTTCAATGATTTCTACTGATTTTGCAAAACTTTGATTTATAAAAATTCATCAATATATATGTTATATAACTTCATGAAAAAAGTTGCCTATCCAAATTTCATTTTATCTGTCCACAACTATTCTGCTATTACATTGCACTGTCAAGTATGATACAAACATTTCAAAAATTTTACGAAAGGATATGGAGTAAATGAACATGAGACCATAACACATATGTAAACTCCAACTGCAATGATTTTAATGAGCTGTATGGCCATTTCGTAAATTAATTCCTCATCAGCAGCACTAGAACCCAAACAAAGGAAATCCATGATTTCAAAAATGTTTAAAATGCATAAAACCAAGCGAAATCCGAATAATCAGTAATATCAAATATAGCTAAGGACAAAACTACGATGGAGGGAGTTAATCCTTTAGGAAATAGTTTATAACTGTACTGAGTGACATATGGCAGTATATGGACCAGTAAGTCACCCGCAAAAAATTATATGGACCGAAGCGAAGCAGAGGTCCATATAATTTTTGAGGGTGACTTTTACTGGTCCATATACTGCAATTTGACACTCAGTACAGTTAACTATTTCCTATATCATACTTTTCAAATTTATAGTTTCTGGGAATTTTAATCACTGACAGACGAACCAGTCAAAAACATGATTAAGCCTTCGTAACTTTGTTGCATGATGTACTAGTGTAATAACCTTCACACTATTTAAATGAAGGACGATGCAAATCATAAGATTTTTATGTGTACCATGCTACTTCTTTTGTATTATATATGTATTTTGGACTTTATATTGTAAATTTAGAGTGTGTACAAAATAGACAGGCCCTGACAGCAGTATTCCATTAATACTCTGATCATTTTGTCAATCATGATAATAAGCAACAGACAGATTCTTCATTTTTCATGTATTTCATGGCATGGTTTTTACTAAAAAGGTTGGTTTTTTTTCAATTTTATAATTGGTTTAAACAGACAAAATAAACAAAACATGGTTGAATACATTTTGAAATGTGTTCAAATCTATTAAAACAACGGCCAAGTTTTTGAGTTTCACTTTCACTGTGGCTGGTTCATATACAAATTAACTGTACAATTGTTGAAAACAAACGGACATGTTGGCATCGGTGCTGGATTTGAAGGAGTTGACGGAATGTTGACCAACTGTCTGTTATAGCACATTTTGTTTGTTTCGGTCACTGTTTTTCTAACATTTATTGTACTCTGAGATGAAACAATGTTGTGAGAATGAGAAATGTCCTGCAGAATGTTATCATCCCCTGTTTCATTCGGCCATACAGTCATTTCACATGAGGTTTTGATTTCCTGTAATAGATACTCAGTTTGTGACGCTGATAAGCATAACAAATCGTCAATATCGTCATTAAATTCAATGTCATCTAAAACTTCATTTGGCTGGATAGCACTACTCGCTGTTTCAATCGACGGACAAGCTACATTCTCTTTTTGAACGGACGGACCTGCTACATTCTCTGTTTGAACGGACGGACGGACTACAGTCTCTGTCGGAATGCATGGACGGGATACTTTCTCTGATTTCGCTGATCGACCAGGTACAAGACTGCTGATTACACCCGATATTTGACGTTTTTGATCTGTTGTTGTGTCCATGGAGTAACTTTTTATAGATGATTCATTTCGATGCCCGGTTACAGTCATTATGTGTCTTGCTTGGAATCCTGCGCGGTCAAGAGCAGTGATTGATGTGGCACGAATACAGTGATTTGTATACAATTTCGATAATCCGGCTAGTTTAGACAATTCAACCATCAGTGTTCCTAATTTATTTTTACCGAGCGGTTTGTTTTCATACCAAATATCCATTTCGGGAATGAAATCATCCTTTGGTCTTTGAAATAAACAATCTGAATTGGGATTTCTTTAGACGCATATTTCAAATAGCTTTCAACAGGACAAAGACTGTCATGTGTTTCATACATACGCACAGTTTTTATCGGTTTATCTTTAGCATTTTTCCCCTGATTAGTTTTGGTTACTTCTGAGCCGATTTGATAAATGTACCTTTCACCATCACAATCAATGTCAAGAGCAAACATTTCTGGAGTTAGATCACGTTGATTTTCACGGCCTCTTCTGCAAAAATGAAGACAGATTTCAAACCAGACCTTGTACAACAAGCTTGAGGCACTGTCATCACTAAAAGCGAACGCATAAAGTCTAGCAATATCCGAAGTTTCTATACCATCTTTAATCATTAAATATCTTATATACTTGAGGGTTCAGACTTAATTTAAGGTGAGATATGTAATTTATAACATAAGAATTAAGTCTGACTTGTATAACGTATATACTGGTTCCGAAACACGTGGAGCATGTTGCCATTTAATTTGACAAGAGTTATCCTTCTTTGACGGCGGCCATATTGCTTTCTAAAGGAAATGTATAGAGAATGTCAAAATATTCCCTGATAACCAAATTCACCAAAAAATACTTCTAAAAACACCTTTACAACCTAGTTCGGTATTTTAGCTTTTGATTTAATGGTGTTTTCGCAATTTCCAATGGTGTTTTCGGTGTTTTATCCGGTGTTTTTGGGAAATCCCGGTGTTTTCGGTGATTCGAAGTACCGCTTTGTGTACGACTGTACCTTTACCCTCACGTGTCGTATGCTTGCACATTTAAAGTCATTATCCTTTGCAATGTCAAAACACCGAGATTTTGATAGATGCCTTGAAATTCCACTACGAACTGATAAAAGCGAAGTCCGTTTATAAAGTTCCCCATTTGCGTTTCGTATTTCTGCATTAGACGAATTTCATATTTACGGGATGACTGCTAATTTAGCATGTTTTTCAAAGGGATGTCACTCGCTAACACCCGACATTCTGGTTTTCGGTCTCATTAGGGAAAGGACGGTCAGTAAATATTTTCTTTGGCAACGGTTACGATTTTCACTGTGGTAAGTACCCGAATAGCTTGAAATAATTTATTTAAAGACAATCGAGATATTACCCCTAGTCCAGTGATAGATACCTATGTATTCGAAATCTACTGCTGTCCCTTATTACAATGAAACCGTAAACCTGACTGTCGGGTCAGTAGGTTACTTCCCTTTGTGGAAAACGTTATAAAAACGGAGCCAAAGTCGGGATAAAGTGGTCTATTTAGTATCCAATTCCGCTTTTGACCAGTTTTCAAAAGTCCACAGGATAAGATTTTTCTTGCAGATAATCTCGGAGAAGTTTAAACAGCATACTTCGTGGCATTTACAGTACTTTTTGAGTCCTTTGAATCATGTAAAGCTTGCAATTTTCCAGACGACAGCTGTCAAAATATTAGCGGAACCGATACCGGAAATGAGGCTGTCAATGAAAATAGACCACGCCCCCCGGTCCATATAATTTCGACCAGTCCATATAACATTTTTTGGACTGAAAGTTATAGAGATATATTTTCTAAAAGTATTATATTAGGTTTTAGAATTTACATGAATTAAGATAATAGTAATTGAACAAAGTGTACACATGAGATATTATCTCATGTACAAGTACACCGCCATATCTAAGAAAAATAAAGAGCATACATCTCTACCACGGGGAATTGTTTTAATTATCCTGGTGATTCAAACCTGAATGCATGTTGAATAAACTGCTGCGTAAAGAGCGCATGATACGAACGTCTATATCAATTTCAACATTTTTGGCACTATAGCCCTTTTCAAAAAGTGTTGTTATCTTTTCCTGGATTTGAACTCTCCAATCAAATGGAGATACAAACACTTTACGTTTCCGGTTATCAGTTGTAGGGTTGTCTAACAATACACAACTTAATCACTGAATAATTTTAATTATAAAGAAATTAGTGTAGTGTCACAGTTAACAATGACCAAGTAATATAATATGAAATGTGTTCAGCTTGAACAACACTTACCGTGTTTGGTTGATGACCGGAATTGTTTCATTGTATTTAAATGCCGAACCCGAAGAGCGGATCAAATTATTTTTTGAAAAGGCCTATTTGACTATACAAACATTTTGTTGAAACGAAAATTAAACAGAATATACGACTAACACAGAATTAAGCATTTAACAAATATCAAACTGATATGTTAAGTCTATGAACAGAAAATGTGCAAAAAAAAATATTTTTCAAGAAAATGTTAAGTCCAAGGGTCATAGCTCTACCCACAAAAATCATTCAACAGGAACCTTTAAACATGATCAGTAATTTATAAACACACATACATACCAAATGTCAAATCAACATGTTCAAGCATTGCAAAGAAAGGCGAGAAAACTGATATTTTCAAAAATGTATCGTGTCCAACTGCCATTACTCTGCAAAATTATCGGATTGGAACAAAATTCACACTTGACTTGTAACTCGCATCTATACAATCATATACAAATATCAATAAATATAAGTAAAAGGGCGTAAAGATATACAAAATCATCCATTCAGAGCCAAATTGGAACTGGATCTGTATGTCATTTACCAAATATCAAATCGATATGTCATGCGGCAGAAAAAAAAACTCCGGAGACATATATTTTTCAAAATTCCACCATGTTCAAGGCCCAGAGCTCCGTACAAAAGCAACCCACAAAAACTAAATTCAAACTTGATCTGTATCTCACCTAGATATACTCGTATACCAAATATCTTATAAATACTTGTATATCAAGCCGTTACAGAAAAAAACAAGTATACTATGACAAAAAGCAGAATACTCCAGCAGAGTTTTAGTTATTTTTTTCATTGATTTATAGGAACCAAATTTTTGCATAGGCAGTGGCCACAGCGTACCAGCAGATATTGCGGGAGGGGGTGAGCATATATGATTTGAGGGGGGTTGACAATTTTTGCATGGTTGTTTGGAGAAAAGGTAAGTTTGCATATTATTAAAAAATGTTATATACCACGGAACCCAGGAATATATAGGCTACACGACGGTCAACACAAAAAGATGCACACACTATAGTTTCTCCGAACACTTCGACATAATCTCAAACTTCCAGGCAAAAACGGTATTTTCTAAACTTTTACCTTTCCAACATGTATTAGGTACAGATAGCAGCACATTCATAGTGGGAAAAACTAAAAATTTGTGGCCAAAGGAACATAACTCGAGTCAAAATCAAAAGACCACGAGCAAAAAACTACAAAAAATTTACATTTTTGACGGTAAATCCAAAAAAATGCCATAGGTCCGATTGTAAAGAAATTTGCACTGCAGATATGTGAAGTATAAATCTTCAATATGCTAGATGGGTTTTAGTGGGTTCCCAAGTTAACATACTGGAAATGCGGTTTTATAGAAAATAACCATCATATGAAATTTTTAAAGATCTGGCATTTTTTATATCCAAATATTAAATTAACAAACATTGTGCAGAAAGAATGTTTACATTCTAAAATTGAAAATTTTACCTATATCAAACATTTCACAATAAAATATCAATTCAAACAAAAGGTCACAGATTTTTGTCCGGAGAGTTATCTAACCTGATTCTTTACTGATATGCCTACATGTATATGAATCGTTTTACTTGTACATAAACATTTAAAAATGCAATTTCACCAATACGTTATCTCCCAATAATATGTGATATCAGCGTTGCTCGAATATTTCACACTTTTTGTATGTGTGACCGGGGGGAAAGTCATATATCTTTACGCCTTCGGGCTTGATATGGGAGTCACAGCTTAATATACCAGGGCTGATATGGAAAATGACATGTAATAAACTAAAATTATCCCAACTGGGATTATCCCGAACCTGTTGAGAATGTTTAAAAATTATTTATAACAGAGACATGTAATTAATCATGAAAAATATTCTTTCTTCTGCATTTTTTCATAATTCGAAAAAAACTCATGGTGCGAACGGGATTCGGTACGAAACGACAAGGATTCTTGAAAAGGATTCTTAAGTCACAACCAAAACTTCTTGTAAATGAGATGTCTGGACACAGTATCTCGTGTTACGAAAATCAACGAAAACACGACTCCACGAAAACAGGACCTTTGATTGACTTGGGTTTTGGGATAAATTTGGACAAATTCGGGCAAACTGGACGAAATGTGGACATTTCCCAAATCGCACACATGTCAGTGTCTCCCACTAGTATTCTGGCTATTTTGCTTTATATTATCACCCCGGTAAACGTGAGATCGTCAACTCGGACGCGATCAGCAACGCGGATTGTTGTTTTCATTACAGTAGGAATACGAGGTGAGAATAAACGGCATGTTCGTTGTTTTTTTAGATCATCCTTCTGGAATTTTTTTGTTCAGAAAGCAGTGCGTATTTCTTCTCGATGTTTTTCTGTCCAGAAGATACACTTACAATTGATGTTTGATTGTTTTAAGTCCATTTTGTGCTAAAATTTTGACCACAGTCTAACATTCGAAGCTAAATTTAAGCACAAATTGTGTATTTCCTATCATAAAAGAATGTTTAAATTTCACAGCATTATTTTTCATTGTTTTCATTAAAGATTTAGCTCTATAATAGAGTGAATATCTATCCAATAACTTTAAAATATCGTTTTCTTTGGCACATGTCGCTATAAATTATGCGATCGGCAACGATGTAATATGCGATCGTACAACTTACTTTTAATGATAAACAAGCGATCGTGCAACTTTTGAATAAAAAATCATGGGGACAAAATTTAAGGAAGTACTTGGGTTATTAATCCTGTTTATTGTCTGATTCTGCTTAAGATTTAAGCCAGTTATTTTGTCATGGAAATAAAAAATTATAGGTAATAAACGATTACTAAGTTCGCCTCGTTATGACACATTGTCACAGCTAAACAGTTTTCCTGGATGTTGATCGACCCACATAAAAGGCTACATGATGTTGTCATGTAAAGTGACTGTGATCTGAACTCTTTTTTAACTTGAATGTAAGTCAATCAAGCAGAAAATATAGGTAAAAAATACCTAATTTTGTCTGGATGCAGAACTACCATCAAAAATACATACATATACAAGGTTACATAATCTTACCATGAAAAATGACTTAGATCTGAACTCATCTATAAACTTGAGAGTAAATCAATCAAGCGGAAAATATAGGTTGAAGGCTGTGAGTCAACCCAAGATGCACATACATGCCAAGTTTTATGACCCTACCATGCATAGTTGCTAAGATGCACACTCAAATGCGGAGCAGACGTAAACGTAGACGTGGGCGTAGACGCAGACGCTGGTGGTACTCCAATAGTCCCCCTCAACTTCGTTGAGGCGAACTAAAATTACATCATTTACTTTTATATTCTCACAACGTATGATACATTGTACAAGGATTTGTTTTACATATAACTTTGATAAATCTTCCGCAGATTTTCATATTACTGTCTGGTTGTCTATAGCAAATTGGATTTTGCCATGTATTGTACATTTTATCATATATTTAGACAGAGGACTACTTAATCCCAAAAATACTGTCAAAAATTGAACTTGACAAGAGAAAATGCATATATAGTTTGTAAAGAAGAAAATTTCAAAATGGGCGGAAAGGACTAGAGTTGGTTGGAATAAAATCTTACATGTAAAGGAAAAATGTTTGCTGGATTTTTCGACTGATCCTAACAAAAAAATTTCATCCCTTAACAAATTTTTGTTCTTCTCCCAAAAATTTTTTACCCCCC
>MJUU01068160.1:44562-59160 GCA_002080025.1 Modiolus philippinarum | reverse complement strand
TTTACCCCCAAAAATTTTTTTGCCCCTCCAATTTTTTAATATAAAGGTCAAATTTAAAAAAAAATGTTTTTTGAAAAAGGGTATGATACAGGGCTAGCCATGCGATAAAGGGTATGACGTCATAGTGTGAATACCATTGAATGCATTGTATCACATATGCAAAACGTCTGTATTTATTACTCATCCTCAAGTTCCATATTTACTGCTGAAGCCAACGCTATTTATTTAGCACTAAAATTTGTTGCTTCATCGCGAAAAAGTAAGTTCTTGATTTGTTCTGATTCTCTCTCATGCCTATTTGCAATTGAAAGTCATAAGACAAAACATCCAGTTATTCTTAAGGTCGTTGAGTTCTACAAGTCACTTGTTGGTATAGGCAAAGAAGTCATTTATACTTGGATCCCTAGTCATGTGGGGATCTGTGGAAACACAGTTGTTGACCAGGAGGCAAAGAATGCATTAGATGATGAGATGGCGGATTGTCCAGTGCCTTCACACTGACATGAAGCCTCTAATAAGTAAATACATCCAAAAAATATGGCAAGGCAGATGGCACTTGCAAATAAATAATAAATTGCACGGAATACAATCAGAACTTGGTAAACTTGTTAGTTCCTCTGGAAAAAATCGGAAGGAGCCAGTTGTTTTGACAAGATGTCGAATAGGGCATACAAGAACAACTCATGGTTACATTCTAAATGGTGAAGACCGACCTTAGTGTATTCCGTGTAATTGTGCTAACACAATACAAAATATTTTTCTGGACTGTGTCGATGTTGCCGACATACGTCGCACATTTTATACAGCTGATTCTCTTAAAGATTTATTTACAAACGTCGTTCGCGACAAAATTATTCAATTTTTAAAAGCTGTCTATTTATATAGTAAAATATAAGTATATTATCCATTTTTTTCCCAAATTTCCTCAAATTTGATCTATTTATCTTAAATTATCTATAATATGGTTTTTATCTTTTAGAAATCCTTTTTATCTGTACATAGCAATATGTTTATGTATGTTTAAGTGACTTTTTTAACTTGTATATTTAGTACTAATATCAACAGTTCACGCCACGATATAGCTGAAATATTGCTAAAGTTGGCGTTAAACAACAATCAATCAATCAAATTATCTATTACTAAACATACGATAAACGAAAATATAGTACAGCAATAAAGACGTCGTTTACTCCTATCAAACACATTTTTTTTAAAACTCATTTGGAATTATGAAAACTTAACACTGGTTTTTAGGAAATTATGTATGTATAAATTCTTGCAGTTCACAAACTTTACATAAAGTCCTTTTGACTTTATTCAGATTGCGAGTGAGCTGCCGGAGTTTATACATACATAATTTTCTGAAACCCAGAGTTTAATCCTATATTAAATGCTACAATTCTTGAAGAATACCGTATCAGAATTCAGGGAAGATGAAGATTCCCCACCAGCCATTCAGGATACAAAATCGGTGTTTTCTGTTTTTTTTCCACTGCTGAGTCGATAGTTTGCCCATCTCCGAGGGTATCATCAACCAAGTAGGCAAAATTCCAGAACGTTCCCGATTCTTTGATACTCGTAATCAAGGTGTATGGTCACTTTCCTCTGTATATCGCTTCATCAGTCGCGATTAATTCGAATGTATTGAATAAGTATAAAAATTATTTCAGCAGGACATCCAATTATTATTATGCGTGTGCATTTCCGTAATTTTGATATGGCATATCTTACTACCTTCCATTGGGCAAAAATAAATGCAATGGCCATACAAGAGAACAAAACGCAGAGTTAATTCCTTTACCGTACATGTAAAAGTAAACTGAATATTGTTCACCTCTAGTTGAAGACCCTCAGGCGACATCAAGATGTAGACAGGAATAAAAGCCCTGTCCTTGATAAACTGGAGTTCTCTATGTATCGTGTGCGTTTTTGTCACATGTACATTCACTCCATATCCTTTCATTTTTCCTATGGACTATAACCGCTATTAAAAAGCTGTTCATTCGGCCCAGTATTTAGATTGTATTTTCGTATTTAATTCATCTGACAGACCACTACTTGTCACCTTATGTCCTTCTGTCTCTCCATCTGGCATTAAAAAAATGGCATTATCTGCAACTCATCACTGACTTTGTCTCGTGTGTAATAACTCCATATCCTTGCTTTCATTGTTTATTTCAGGCTGGAGTTTGTCTCTCCTGCAGTGTGGAGTCCGTAAAAAGATTCCCCGTGCGAGAGATGTATGCTCTCTATCTTTTTCCAGTAATTATTATGGTTTACTTGTGCGTAATTCTTATCACCTGTTTATAGTACCCATATCTCACTATTTTATTATGCCAGTTTTCTTACAATTGACTTGATGAGTGTCCTTTGTTTTTTATATGTTGTAATCTTCCACTAGCTTAAGATACTAATGTTTTTGTCGGGCAATAAATGACAGTGCGTGGTTTGAAAGAGCACTTTGCTAGTTTGATTTATATTTGCTAACGATCTCGCATCCATGACCAGAAAAGACATGGATGTAGCGTTGTTAGGCATTTAGAAAATAATTCCGCTTAAATTGGTGCTACGGACGGTCTTTATCTTACTATGAGGTATGAGCAAAGCTCATTGTTGATGGCTTCATGGTGACTTCAAGAGGAAGAAAAACTATAATAAAAGTATTGTTCCTTTGCTTGGATATACCGCGTGTGTGTTTAGACTCTGTATCATATGCATTTACTCCCAATCCTTTATTGTTTATTGTGTTCATTTTCTANCCCCCCCGCGACGAAAGGTCGGGCATATTGTTTTACCTTTGTCAGTCCGTTCGTTTGTTTGTCAGTTCTTACGAATCAAGACGCGTTTAGCTGAGGCAATCGACTTATTTTACGACGAGTTGAAAGCTCTACTGTAGAGCTTTCAACTCGTCGAAAAAAAAGTCGATTGAGTCTACATTGATTTGCATTTTTATGGTATTTCAGTGTCCAGGAAAATTGGGTTACCATGACAGTGTGCCATTATAAGGCCAATTTTGTAACTGTAACTGTTGATTACCTATGTTTGTGCGCAAGTATCCATATAAAACAAATTGTCCTGGTGTAATTTCCCATCCTCTGTAGAATTTCAGATGTTGTCAGAATTCTGCCTACCATTAGTACCGTATGAGGATATTGATTGAACAAAGATTAAGCTTTAATTTGAAATTATAAATTTCTGGAATCAAAAAAGTGAAGCAGGGTTATATACTAATGAGAATTATAAACAGTTTCTCTAGTTTTTATTCAAAGATCCTTAAATTTGAAAACGTATCTGGCGTGTCATTATTTCTTAATGTTTGTAGTTCCAATTTGTCCTTGTCAGTGTTTGAATACTAAAATAATTATCAAAACTTTCCTAAATTTTAAAATGGTACTGTTTGATAGTTAGAGAAGTAACATGTACCATGGGTTTTTAATTGGTTATCTTTCAAAAACATATTTTCCTCACTCACAGTGTGACGGGTGGTGTTAACAGACCAGCACATGCTTACCGTTTCGGAGCACCTGATGTTACTCTCAGTTTCATTTGAGTTCATGCTTTTGAATGTTGTGGGGTTTTTTTAATTTCTTCTAACGTCATTGTTCTTTGTGTGCTCGTTTTTGCCATGTCTTTGGACTTCGATTTTTGTAATCTCTATACTTCTTTGTTCCATCGGTATTCTACTGCCGTTGTTTCATCCAAGATTGCAAATAGCAGTTCACGTAGCTTAGAATTAACCGTTGATTTCTATAGAAAACACATTCAAAAATCTTATGCTCTGAAATTACTCGGCCGATTGGAACCAAACTTTTTAACTAAGATCCTTGGTTGGTTCCCTTCAAAAATTGTCTCCGGCAGGATGTCTCCAGCGGGGAACATAGTTTATCATTGATCCGGTATAGGGAAAAGGTCATTCAGATCTCTGAAACTACTAATATGAGAACGATATAGAATCTTGAGGGCCCCTTTTTGTGTTTATGCAGACAATAACAAATATTACTTCATTCTGTTAGATACATCAAGAAGCCAATTCAAAAGCAAAAAAGGGAGAGACAAATCTAAAATCGAAACTACCAAAAACATGGCAACTCAGATGTAACACAAGTTGAGACAACATTACGAAGACAAAAACAAATAGTGGGAACAAGAATTTTCATGGAAATTTGATCAAACTGGAGAAACTCTACTGCTAAATTACCTTTACATGAACTTTAAAATGCTCCTAAGTCTCAGGATTCAAATGAATTCAAATGTAGCTTTATATTTACTTAATAAGTTTTCCGATCGCTTTTCGTGCGTTATACGATCGCTTTGTTGGCAAATTTTTGCGTTGTCGATCGCATCTTCGTTTTCATTTTGCACATAAAAACTCATTTTAAATTCCTATATATGTACGTAGCAGCAAGAATGTAAAGTTTATAGTGTCATTGTTGGTTTGAAATAACTAAAAATTTCAAAATACTCTTTAAATGGACCCATTACAAAACTGGTGTTATCCATGTTTACATCCGCGTTGCTGATCGCGTCCGAGTTGACGATCTCACGTTTACCGGGGTGATTATGTGGCACACTATATGCCAAGATAATATATTCACAGTGATGCGGTCAAGGAAGTCGCAAAACTTTTATTGTTACACAATGTGTTTGATCGATTTTAAATGTCTACATTGTAGATATATAATAACTAAATACCGAAGTTACTGTGAATTTATTTTCTGCATATGCGCATTTCGACAATTAATGTCTCTTCAGTGTAGATAAAATCTAAACGTTTGGAAGACCATATACTCAAAGATGTTTAAATACTGATAGAGAACCAATAACCAAATTGATCTAAATGTGAAGCCAAAATCAGCTTTTGCATGAGGGAGATACTCCTTAGTTTTAAACAAATTTTACAGAAATTTAGCTATCATAAAGGTTACAAAAATAATCGGCTTTCGGGTCAGCAACGAAGTACTGACTACTGGGCTGGTGAATACACTCGGGGACTAACAGTCCACCAGCAGTGGCATCGACCCAGTGGTAACAAATAACTAAATACCGAAGTTACTGTGAATTTATTTTCTGCATATGCGCATTTCGACAATTAATGTCTCTTCAGTGCAGATAAAATCTAAACGTTTGGAAGACCATATACTCAAAGATGTTTAAATACTGATAGAGAACCAATAACCAAATTGATCTAAATGTGAAGCCAAAATCAGCTAAGGACAGAGCTTTGCATGAGGGAGATATTCCTTAGTTTTAAACAAATTTTACAGAAATTTAGATATCATAAAGGTTACAAAAATAATCGGCTTTCGGGTCAGCAACGAAGTACTGACTACTGGGCTGGTGAATACCCTCGGGGACTAACTAATATAAGACGTGAAAACCTGACAAATGTATACAATGTTGTCTTTGCACGATGGCGAGTCAATGAAAGGTAGACAGCTTGGGGTGTAAATCTTAATTTAGGTAAAACTGAAAGTTTTGCTACTTCCTTGACCGCAGCAATAACGCTGGTTTGGAATTTGCGTTTTTTACGCTTCAGTGAACATTCGCGGGAAAATATTACAAATAGATATAAGCGCTACCGTAGGTATACTGCTGTCGAATAAATAACTGGTTTCATGTTTGTTGTAGGTACTACTGTTTATTTGCTCAACCTGAACTGGTATATATAACAATAAAAGAAAATATTCGGAAAGCCTACAATCATAACAAAATGTCCAATTACATACTGATATTAGTCCGCAAATAGAAATAGTTGGTAAAATGTGACATTCAAATTTATATAGAAATGTGAACTACAGATAAACACTCACCAAAAGATTTACGTCCAAGCATGTATTAAGCGAACTGCAAAATTTGAAAATCAAATATTTGGCACGAACGAATTAGCATCGTAATAGAAACACTCAAGCGCCCCTTGCGCTTGAGTAAAAAACTCCGGAAACCTTATATTTTTCAAAAATCGTTAAGTCCAAGGCCCATAACTCTGTAAAAAATCAACCGACCACAATCAAAGTTAACTGAAGGGAGGACACCGGACCCACCATTGATATGTTTAGTGGAATGTACCACTCAGTTCCTTTAAGTGGTTATTTCTTAAGTGGAATTTACCACTTGTCTTACATTTAAGTGTTTTATGTCAAAATTATGTGTTAACCATTGAAGATAAAATTCCACTGTAGACACTGATGGACCCATGTATACGATTGTCAGTGTGATGTCCGTCTGTCCATCTTTCTGTCCACCATGTCCATCTAATTAAATGTGTACAAGTGTAAAGTGAATATGTTCTATACCAATCATATACTATCTTTACCCAATGGTGATTCCCGTAGACCACTAAAGAAAACAAATACCGCTTTAATAAGACAATTTTCGGTGCTCCGAAAACCACTTATTATATTAAGCATACAATTGTTAGGGCGGACGGACGGACGGGCTGGCGGATGGACACTTTCAGTTCGAAAAGTGGCAACATAAAACTAGATGAAAAAACTGTCTGAAAAATTAGTCGGCTTAAAAGCTTGCTCTCATTGTACACCTCTGAAGAGGAGGCCAGGCACCTACACTAGAAATATCAATAGACAGCGACATCTGTGAAAAGTCGACCAACGCGCGACAACTTTTAAACAAATTGAATTTTTGAAGTTAGTGCAAAAGTCCACATTTCAAAAATTTATCGATCCGAAAAAGATAAATAAATACTCATGAAAATTGGTAGAAAAATCAGTTATTGCATAATCTATTATAGGTGGCGAATGGGGAGTTAACTGATACCAAGCAATGTTATTCTTAAAATGCTAGAAACAAAATAAACGATAATAAGTCCGTTCTGTATTAGTTCAAGCGGAAAATAGAAATTTTGACACATAATGTTTTCAAGTTTAAGATACGGTATCTTGTTTTTCTGAAGTCTTCTTATTTAAAGAAAACTTAATTTTCATTTAATTTAGTTAAACAATTTTTTTCTTAGAGTTATCGGACATGAATCTCTATTGCAGTACCGCTTTTGGTTGAAAAAAGTTCGAAGGTATGTCATACATAGATTTGTTTTATAAATTTATGATTCAAACTGATCTTATTTAAACCGTGGTTCCATTTTGCCAAGTGGTCTCAGCAGACAAGGTTTGGGTTCATGTTTGGTTCTTTTTTCTGCAGGGGACAACCAAGGACTTGTGGCAAAGTTTGGTTCCAATTGGCTAGGATAAGCCGTTGCAGTGAAAGAGATCTTTGAATGTGTTTTCCCATACTGTCCAATGTTAAAACAATGTTTCCCGCTGGCGGCAATCTTGGATATAGCGCCCACTTGAAAAACATCTTTTTGTAGGGGACCACCTAAGGACTATTGTGGCCAAGTTTGGTTCCAACTGGCTCAGCAGTTTCAGAGGAGAAGATCTTTAAATATGTTTTCCCATAGGATTCAATGTTAAAATAATGTTTCCCGCTGGCGGTCATCTTGGATATCACACGGACATGAAAAACGCCTTTTATGTAAGGGACCACCCAATGACTATTGTGGCCGAGTTTAGTTCCAATTGGCTCAGTAGTTACAGAAGAGAAGATCTTTGAATGAAAAGTTTACGCCGGACGTATGGACGGACGACGGACGGAAGGACGAACGACGGACGGAAAGTGATGGCAAATGCTCACCCTGGCATAAGCCAGGTGAGCTAAAAACGAGAACAGAACACTTCTACAAACATATAACCTTATATAAATTGTTCACTTATTTTTTAGGGGTCATCCAGAACTGTTAACCATTTTCCTAAAAAGGAGACTTTTCCAGATCCCACCTTCCCTCAATAAAAGTACATTAACCATTTTCATATTTCTGGAATGAGAATATTTACAATCATTGAAGTATAAGCTGAAATCCTACATACATGCACTATGGAACGCCAAAACTGTCTTATTATATTTATTTTACTATTTTCTATTTTCTTATTTTTTCTATTACATTTGGATTATGGCTTTCCATTTGATTAGATTTGAATGCTGCTGATGAGAGATTACTCCTTGAAACACGTGTAAAGCATAACGAAATTTACTGTTTTTATGCAACTTGGGTACTTTACTATTTTGAAACCATTGGCTAATGCCACTGCTGGTGGACCATAAGTCCCCGAGGGTATTCACCAGCCCAATAGTCAGACTTGTGTGACGTGAAAAATTTACCTTGCGTTTTTATAGAAGTTTACTGTTCTTATCAAAATTCTAACCCCTTAAAATACTGAGGCCTCATTCCGTGTATGGCACTCGGTATTGGCCTGCTATTTCGATTAATTTTTAATGAGTACTTCTTTTTTCTATGGCTTTCAATTTGATCAGATTTAAAGGTTTCCCCCTTGAAACACGTGTACAGCATAACGAATTTTCAGTTTTTATGCAACTTGGGTACTTCACTATTTTACATCAGTTTACCTACTGTAACATATGATGTACATTCATTATTTACGATGTACATTCGTAATTATGTCATGTGCATTTAACATTCAACTTTATATCATGTCCAACCAAAATTATATGATGTGAATGTAATAAGGGGGTGTGGATAACCATCGAGTTGGAGTTGCAATTCGAGTTGTCATTCGAGTTCGAGTTAATGTTCGACTCAACTCGAAAAATGTATTATAATCTCAACTATCGAGTTGAATGTCGAGTTACTGTTCTCCTTGGAAAGGTTAACATGGATAGTTATAATTACAAAATTCATCATTTTTTTTTATTTGCAAAAAATTGTTTTTCCTTATACGTGTCATTTTCACATTTCACAAAGAAGTTCTATCGGGTTTATATCAGATTGGTTTTGATGTATCGGTTATTTGGAGTTTGTTAAATGTAACCAAGGATCGGCAAGGATCTCCGAATCATGTGTGCAAGACTTAGTGCAGTATCCATTTAACACTAAGTGATGTGCATTCGTCATTATAAAATATACATTTCTTAAGGTAGTACGAGTGTCAGATTTCAGAAGCATGCGATATTCTCGGGTTTTATCCACTCAAACATGCAGGGTGGAATACGAGTGTCAGATTTCAGAAGCATTCGATATCCTCGGGTTTTATCCACTCAAACAGGGTTAATTTTTTTGCACATGGATAATGTTTTCTTGGTCATAGGTCACTTTAACATACATAAATAGACAATATGAAATACTTTATCAACTTCCAATTATATTTTCATATATTTTATGGCATATAAACAGCTAATGGAAAATGAAGGAAAACTCTAGAGAGAACTGTTTCCCGCCAAAATTTTGACGTCTTAAATCTCAAAAATTCTAAATGAATTTTCAAATTTTTTTGCTCATGTTGTTCTATTAGCAAAGTTCTTTAAAACAAAGGGTCAGAATTTTAATCCTAATTACAGAATTTCTGACACTTGTACTCCCTTAATAAAGATAATTATTATTATATGATGTTCAGCCTAAAATGTTATCCAGCAATAAAATAACTAGGTGTCCCTTGTTATGAGTTACCATGAAAAATATCTAGATCTTATAAATTTATCAAATTCCTGTATTAGTATGAGTAAGCAGTTTCTTCTCCTAAAAAAGAAGATGTTTTACATTATTTTGTTATGGTATTTCTTGTACTGCTGACTTAATGCTATTGGAGATAGGAGAAATGCCATGAACGCCATCAAAGAAAAACATTGAAATCATTGAAGATAACCGTTGGAGATGACTCTTCGTTAAGTTATACATGTAGTTCATATAACGATATGCACTGATTAAAACTATATGACAGCACAATCAAAATTGAAAACTGAAATTTTGTGGCCAAAGGAACATAACTCTAGTAAAAATTGAAACCGGTGAAACTTTCAGAGATTCTTTATCATATGAGTGCACCTCCTTTTTTAGAGTTAGCTCTCACCAATTTTTAGATTTTCCCATATACCCGAACTTAGAATTTGCCATCCATGTATTTTGTGTAATGGAGCAGGGGTACAATTTAGTAAGCTATGCTCAGAATATTTCTAGTTATTTTATATATTCTTGTTTTCAAATTGTTTAGTGATTTAAAGTGAATGTGGACACAGTTAAGAGCTTGACACATTAAATAGATCGATACAATAAGGAACTTGACACAGTAATTAGCTGGACACAAACTAGGGAACATAAAACCACTGACAGATTTATATCAAGATATATTCAAAGAAAACAAGTAATTAGCTGCACACAAGCTAAGGAAAAACAAAAATTAACCCTTCTAATTCCCTCTAAATATCTAAAATAGTAAGAGGTATGTAAAATTGGTCAACATATTACACTATATGATAAGAGGAATCCGAAGAAAGGAACCCCATTAAAATCCGACACAAAGATATAAGATTTTACATATTTTGAAAATTGCAATTTCAGCCCTTTTGACCCTTGTGGCTTGGAGACGGTAAGAGCTACACCAACTCCATTGACATACTACTGAAAGCTTATATCAAAAGAAATCCAAAGAAAAAAATCCCATCGAAATCCAATGAAAAATGAAAATTTCACGCAATCTGCAAATTTGCAAATTTATCCCATTTGGCCCCTCATAGCTCGGAAAAGAAACATATTGTCAAAAATCTGATGGTGCAGCTCTATATTCATTTTCAAAAGGAATCCATTGCAAAAAACTGCATCAAAATCGGACTAAAAATAAATAAAATGAAATTTTTGAAAATCACCCCTTTTGGGCTCCATTTATTTCGTGAACGGTACATGCCACGTAAATCCGTTGACATACTTAGGAATTAGGAACACATTGAAAGAAACCCCATCAAAATCCAATAAATAATAAAAATTTTACAGCCAAATATGTGAAAACACCCAATTTTGCCCTTTTTGGCACCTTTTTTAAAAACGGGAGGGGCCAAAATGTCCAAAACCCACCAAAGCCTTCCTTTTGTGCCAAGGAACACTGTCTTAAAATTTCATAAGGATTGGTCAACTGGAACTTAAGTTATTGACAAAAAACTAAAGTGTCTACAGACGACGACGACGCAGGACGACAACGACGACAACGACGACGACGACGACGACAGCGCCATACCATTACACGACCTCAAATTGTTTGCGGTCGTATGAAAATGAATTCAACTAAGTGGTGGCGGATGGTGAGCTGACACAAGGCAAGACCCCTTTTATTAGAAAATAGTATTTCACATAGAGTTGGACTAATTTGAATGTCGGACCAATGATTGTCGGATTAATGATCGTCGGACTAATGACCTTCGGACCAATTGCCGTCGGAATAAGGAGTGTCGGACTAATGAATGTCGGACCAATGAGATGACCCATCTTAACTGGGTCATCTTACCTCGGAAATGACGAATTACGGAAGAAACTACAATGTATTTTCTCTTTATTTTAAAAATAAATAAATAAATTCCTTCGTCTCCTTGCTTTTGGAAAGAAATTACAGATCAAGAAAAACTGTTTTCGCTCTTAGATAACTCCAATGTTCCAGTGTAAATTCAGACAACTGTGTCAATCTAATTCAATCAAAAAGTACAAAGTTTTTGAAACGATATAAAAGTATTATTGCGTTTTTTGTGTTGGACACGTGTTGCCAACTGCCCAAGGGTGAGTCTGGTTTCTTTCACAATATTCATTATATAAATCATTTTTCATAAAGAGAACATCTAGAGAGTGTCCGTCCTTCTTATGTTTGGATCCTATATTCATTTGTAAAAATTCACTATATCCACCGACTTTTTTGAAAAAAGATCGGATTTGATTCAGCTTAATTGTCGACTCTGGAATAAGGATCCCTTTTCCGTCGTAAATTCTATATTCGATTGTCCAAACTTTAACTTTTATATGACCAGTTAGTAAATCTTCGAATATTGATTCTAATATGACGAGTTCTGCCCCTTCTACGTCCAAAGAAAAATAATCAATGTCATGCATACCTATTGTGTCAAGAGCTTCAGATAATTTGAAACATGGAACTTTGATTTTGCCACTATTCTTCAGAGTTTTTGCTATCCTTTCGTTTAATGTGTCTGCAACTCCGCCAAGTCCACCGCCTTTAACGAACATTGCATCCATATCATTTGAAATACATGCGCATAGTTGCCATGCCATACGCCCAACATTCTCTATTGCCCGACACATATCAGGATTGGCTTCTATAAGTAATCCGGTCCAGTTATGTTTCCGTTCAAACCATAATGTATTTGAAAAGGTTTTGCCATTATATGCACCCATCTCGATAAAAACCCCATTTTTGATGGGCAAAATATCGTACACAATTATATCCTGTTGAGCTTGTGAGTATTTTTTATCTACATTCTTATAAACTCGATATGGATTTGGTGGCTTCAAAAACTTTCGTATATCATGACTAGTTCTAGATTTTGTAGATTCAGTTGCAGCATTTGTGGAAACCTTCTGTAAATATCCCTTATAAATTTCCGGAATAATCCATCCATTGTTTTTGAATACCAAAAATGATAAGAACGCTACTACTGTAAGTAACAACGCTGCTCCTTTGTTGAAATTGGTCGTCTGGTAAAATCTGAAAAAATGATTTAGTAATAATATAAATTCTACCAATCTGTGGTGAATACGTTTTTGAAAACGTCTGATTAGCAGGTAAAACCTATAACGACAGAATGAACAAGATGTAACATCTCCCCCACCCATACAAATAATAAAAACAAACATCGTAGCAGAGACACATCTCCCCCACCCATACAAATAAAAAAACAAACATCGTAGCAGAGACAAATCTCCCCCACCCATACAAATAATAAAAACAAACATCGTAGCAGAGACACATCTCCCCCACCCATACAAATAATAAAAACAAACATCGTAGCAGAGACACATCTCCCCCACCCATACAAATAATAAAAACAAACATTGTAGCAGAGACATCAGATATTGGTAGTTCGGCTGCTATAATATATGAATAAAAACACAAAATATTTTGCTGTACAGCAAACTTGCGGGACAATATATGGACTCCGATAAAAACAATTACGCTTTTATCTTCAAACAGAACTAGCAACATCATATGCAGTTTCGTATTTTCCTTTAGTTTGGAGTTCAAACTTGATTTACATGTAAATACAGAAATTCCAAGGCACACCGTAAATGTTATAAAGGAAAAGTTCAATGTTTGAGTCACCACTCTGACCTGTTTTAGCTATGATCGCTCTCACCTGACCTGCTCTAGCTCTGACCGCTCATTAGAGACATTCCATCATTAGAAATATGTAACTTAGTACCAATATATATAAAAAAGGAATAGATCTTCCCCTGAGAACTATACTTCAGTCTCGCTTACTGCAGTAATATGTAAAACTAGAGGCTCACACGAGCCTGCATCGCTCATCTGGTGACTTGTTTTATTTATAGGGTCCCTATGTTAAACTATGTTTTATTGCCGGCGGCCATCTTGAATGAGGTATGAACTTGAAAATCACAAACTTTCAACGGGACCACATAGGACTATTGTGTGACCAAGTTTGGTTCCAATTTGCTCAGTAGTTTCAGAGGAGAATAGCTTTGAATATATTTCCCATAGGGTCCCTATGTTAAAGTATGTTCCATGCTGGCAGCCATGTTGAATGAGATACGAACGTAAAAATCACAAACTATAAAGGGGACCATCCAAGGACTATTGCTACCACGTTTGATACCAATTGGCTGAGGAGTTTCAGCAGAGCAGATCTTTGAATACATTTCACATAGTGTCTTTAAATAAACTATGTTCCCCGTTGGCGGCCATCAACCACAAAAATCACAAATTAGCTAGGCTATGGAATAGCCTAGCTATATAGATAGTTCTTGGGGGAAAGTGAGGAGTACGCTTGCGTAGTGAGGAGAACGCATGCGGAGAAGACTATTGACCAATAGGAATTTCAGATTCTCGAAAATCAAAATGGCGTCCAGTTTCGTCCTGATAAAACGGGGCGGGGTTTATTTTTTTCTGTTTCCTTGTGGAAGTTGAAAAGTATTATAAACATTTACTATAGGTGGTACAGGGAACAGGTTTGCAGAGAATGATGGGATTGGTATTGCAATAATGCTTAGCCAGATTTAAAATATAGATATGATAAAAAGAACAGTAATGTATAAATTTAAAACCAGAAGTTAAAAATAAATATGAGGTACAAGCCGTCAAAATTCAGTATGGACAATGCATGGACGAGTTAACTGACCTGCGCGAACATGACCTTGGAAATTCCCACTTCAAGCAAACATCGTACGTCACGTGCATGATTTAAATAACGACCCAGAGACGTCACTATCCAATCAAATCATGATAAACACGCACATCTACCGGTTTAGAAACAGAAAACAATGAAACGTGTACTAAAGTAATAAAACAAATGATCGATAAAAATGCATTTGCTTTGTCGGATGTATTTGATAGCAGGGGAAATATAAATCTATTTATTTAATAATAAAGCACAGTAGTTGATAGCATGAGTATACATGATACAAATCGTTACCTTTACTGGCTATCTCAACGTCATATTAATAATATTTGTTTTTGGGTTACTAATTTTGTTTTCAACTTTTTATGTGATTTCAGGTTTAATTCATTTTGTTAAATTTGTATTTGGCGAAGGACGTTTTTTTTTAAATTTGCATATATCTGA
>MJUU01068160.1:0-43953 GCA_002080025.1 Modiolus philippinarum | reverse complement strand
CCCCCCCCCCCCCCCGCCCGTGAAAATCAAATGGTCATCCCTTTAAGTTGTAGACTGAATATAATTCATGTTGATATAAATGCCACTAATATTTCTCGCATTTTGCGTTCACGTGCATTTGAAGGCACGAATTAAGGACGCTTTCTGTGTCTGTTTAGATCTATTGCGACATTTAAAAAAATTGTAAGAATCCTATAAATTAATCCAATTTGATACGTAAATATCGCGATTTGTACGTAATTTCGTATGCTACTTACGTACTTGATTAAAAGAAATAGTAAAATTTGATTTAATTTATTTATAGATACATGTACTTTCCCCCTTTTGTGCACGTGCATCAGTTGGGACATTACGTATTATTTCTCTTTAGTGATTGGTTCATCGCATTTGACGTTGTTCTGTAGATTCACCTTCAGAATGCTTGCGCAGGTCAGTTTATTGTGATTGGTTCATTAAAATTGTGACGTACAATGTTTATGTATCTGCCGAATGATCTTTGTTCATACTGATTTTTGACGGCTTGTATTGTGCAATAATCAATAATATACAAATACTATAAAAGACTTTTCAATTGTGTTAAACAAAGCGTGATTGTAGTTTGTGGAGATACTTAGGACCGGATACTTAGGCAATGGAGAAAGAGATAGAATTGCGTTTTTGCGGAAGAATAAAGAGCTACCCTAGGAGAATGCAAAACAAAAAATAAAACAAAAAACCCAAAAAACAAAAGCACGAAACTACTTTGAGTTGCTGTTGGCAAAAAAATTAGAGGTTTGATCGAATCAGTGACTGTTTTATCACATGTGCAGACCAATAGAACAATAAAAGAAATTACAAAAAAGTACCGAGAAAGGCTTACTTCAAGTATTGATTTGAGTATACAAATACATCATGAGCCACCACACCCTTGTCAATCAAACACGCAATTTTCTATCCAAGGCTATTCCATAGCCTAGCGTATCGTTTTTATTTCATAAAAACCATTATCCGATTTATATCATCCACTTATGTTTATTAAGTCCCCTCGTGTTTTCTAGTTTAATAGGGACCACCTGAAGACTATTATGACAAAATTTGGTCACTATTGGCTCAATGGTTTCAGAGGAGAAGATCTTCGAATGCATTTCCCATAGGGTCCTATGTTAAACTTTGTTCCCTAGTGGCGGCCATCTTGGATGAGATGTGAACCTGCCGGATATACGGTAAACCGTGAAATTTTCGCGCAGTCTTTATTTCGCGGTAAATTGACAGCATTTAAGTTCGCGCAGTTTTGAATTCGCGCTGCCAAATTGTTGACAATTGACTTCAATAAGGTGTCCTACACATTTCTGATTTTTTGCACATTAATACATATAACAGAGATACATCAGAATATGTAAAAATAAAAGGGGGTATCCAGGCTCGTTTTTTTATCTAGGAGAGATTGAAATTTAAGCTGGTTGTGTAGGGAAAAATCACAAATCGTTATCTTAAAATACTGTTTACTTGTAAATTGAAATAGGCAGATATCCTACAGTTTTCTAAAAAACTGATATATTGTAGGATATGTTTTAAGCTTTCCAAAGCTGTAAAAAAATCGGGGGGTACCCAGGCTTGTTTTTTCGGTATAATTCTCCAAAAACGTCGAACGTTGACAAATTTCGGCCTTTTTCACTGTGGTAAAGCTGATGACCGTAACTGCAGTTACGGTCATCTCAAGATGGCGGAGGCAGAATCAGGTAAGATTTTGTTCTGCAGATAAAATAGCTATTGTAGGATTTCGGGCATTTAAATAGTGTGTTTTCGGTTGGTAATGGTGTACTCGTTCAGAAGAAATGAAAAATCATACACAAAATACGAACACAAAGCCGTAATTTCAATTCTAAAATTTTAAAAAGATGACCGTAACTGAAAACTGAGATGACCGTAACTGGATTATGTTCAATTTTGGGGATGATCGTAACTGATGTTGGATAATATTGATTAGTTCTCAAAATATTTCATTTGAATTATATAGCCGAAATAAACACCAAAAAAAAAAAAAATAATATAGCCTAAACGGAAGAAACCGACAAGCCAAAGGCGACAAAAAGAGCCATTTTTTGATACTAGAAAATCATTTTTTTGATAAAAGAAATTCATTTTATAATATTTCAAACTCATTTTTTTATTTTTTAAATATTAGAAATGCAATTTCTAATATTGAAAATCAATCTCTGTAATAAGAAACAACGGCAGTAGAATACCGAAGGAACAAAGGAGTGAAATTTACAGAAATCGAAGTCCAAAAGGTTTTTAATTATATAAAATATATTAAAAGTTCTTTTTTTCAATATTAAAAAATCATTTTCTAATACCAAAAATTATTTTTTTAACATTAAAAATGAATATTAGAGAATTTAGAGAATGATTTTTAATATTAGAAAATAATGTTATTTCTTATATCAAAAAACTATTTATTAATATTAAAAATTCATTTTCAAATATTAAAAACTGAGTTTTAATATAAGAAAATTAGAAAATGCTATATTGTCAATGAAATTGATTTTTGTGTCGCCTGTTGTAAGCAGAGTCGACACATAGAGATTACTATCCGTCGTCTTACGTCGTCGTCCTGCGTCGTCCGTCGGTTTTTGAATCCGCAAGTCCTTCAAAACTACTAGTCCGATTCCAACCAAACTTTCAGGATATGTTATTCACTAGATGAAGTTATGCATCTGATACTTATAATTTTGATTTCACAGATCTTAGAGGTTCACAGAGCCAAAATTATTCATTTGTGAGTCTGTTGGTTATTGAATCCGCAACTCCTTCAAAACTGCTAGTCCAGTTCCAACCAAACTTTTAGGAACCGTTGTTTATCTGGTGTAGATGTGCACCTGATACTTAGAATTTTGATTTTATAGATTTTAAAGGTTCACGGAGTCAAAATTGCTCATTAGTCAGTCTTGTCAGTTTTTAAATCTGCAACTCCTTCAAAACTGCTAGTCCAACCAGACTTTCAGGATATTCGGTTAACATGGTGTAGTTCTGCACCTGATACTTAAAATTTAGATTTTATAGAATAAAAGGTTTAACAGAGCCAAAACTGCTCATTTGTTAATCTGGTTTGTTAATCTGCAACTCCATCACAACTATAAGTCAGATTCCAACCAAACTTGCAGGATATGTTGTTCGCCTGATACTTGTTGTGCATCTGATACATAAAATTTTGATCTTACAGATTTTAGAGGTTCACTGTGCCAAAATAGCTCATTTGTTAATTTAGTTTGTTAATGTGGAACTCTTTCAAAACTATAAGTCATATTCCAACCAACTTTTCAGAATATGTTGATCACTTGATATGATTGTGCACCTTATACTAAAAATTTTGATTTTACAGATTTCAGAGGTTCAAGGAACCAAGCTGCTCATTTGTTAATTTGGTTTGTTAATATTCGACTCCTTCACTACTCAAAATTTTGTTTTTGCAGATGTAAGAGGTTTGCCAAGCAAACATAGCTTATTTGTTAATTCAATTTGTTAATCTGAAAGTCTCAAATTAAAACTGTATTCATATTTAAAAAAAATTGCATAGTATGTTTTTCTCCTAATCTAGCCATGCACATGATACTTAAAATTTTAATTGTACAGATTTCAGAGGTCTACTGGACCAAAAATGGCTCTTCTGTAGTGCAGGCGACACAAGTGTTCCATGGAACACCCATCAACTTTTTAATATCAGAAAATAAATTTAAAATAAAAGAAATATGTTTGATTTTCTAATATTATAATTGAATATCTAATATTAAAATGAATTTCAGGAACGCCAAGAGTCTGTCACGTAAGTCCATCACCCGTCAGTCAATCTTTCACATTTTCATCCCCTCATATGAATCTATATGATTTTCTACTCTGAAACAAATAAAATAACTTAACGGAAATGATGTCACTACAAGGGTTGCTACTGTTAGTTGTAATTCCAATTTTGTACGTATAAAATGCGTGATTCATGTTAACTAAGTCTTTATTTGCTGCACTATATTTTTGCGGAACGTATTAATGGGCAAACGGAAATATCGAAAAATATTTCCGTTTGCTATTTATGACGTTGATCAATGAAAATGAACGTTACAATTACATTTGGAATTTTTAAGAAATATCCCAAAAAATTTTCCGCTCGGCGAAATTTCCTTTCAATTCCCATTGGACCCCCTTTTTTCCAATTGCCCGGATCAGCGCCTGAATTATTATGCCCAGTGAGAGAGATGTGACTTATTTGTGCTCTCAGTATAATATCTGAAAAAAAAACTGTCCAAAACTTGAAATATCTGCACATTTTGAATTTGAAAAATATCCATAAAATTAAACATAAACTCATAATTGCAGAATACTGCTATACGTCATACAGCTTCAAATACAAAAATACGGATTTTTTTCTTCCTATCCGTTATTGTATTTCTTTTTAAAAATCAAATCGACACTTCCGTATGGCGTTAAAACATATTATCGAGAAATTGTATAGTAAACGCTCGTTTAATAGACTGATACATCTTTAATTGGCAAATATTGAGCTTCCACGGGTACCTCGAGTTTAAAATGTACAGGGATAAGGTTTTTTGAAGTGTTTTCTTTATAGGATTTCTACATAAGCTTTGTCAATTTAGTAAGAGCTTTGACGTTTTCAAATATTTTGACAAAATATTCAAGATTGGATGTTACAGGTCTCAAGCTTCGAATTTTCGTGTGGTCTGGGAATCTCGAGATAATTTCTTACGTGGATCCAACATGATTTGTTTGATTGTAGATCAAATGTCCTTCCAAATTTTAACCTTGTATTTGGAGCTTAGTTGTATGTAAGAGTAAGCTTTTTTCAAAATTTTGTCAATAAAGTTTAATGGTATTCTGGTTCTCGTATTTGATCCTACAATTGAATAAGCAAATGAGCAAAAATGCACAGATTTTTCCAAATGTGTTAACACTTTATCACATAAAATGAAATAAACGTATTTCAATTGATTCAAATAACAATTTTATGATGATTTAAAACGGATCTAATTCCCTTTTCGTGTCCACATTTCAATTCAGTTACGGACATCTGTAAGTTCAGTTACGGTCATCCGATATAAATATCACTGAACAGTTACGGTCATCTTATCATTTTTTTTTAAATGGAAATTACGGCTTTGTTTTTGTATTTTGAGTATGATTTTTTATTTCTTCTGAACAAGTACACCATTACCAACCGAAAGCACACTATTTAAATGCCCGAAACCCTACAATAGCTATGTTATCTGCAGAACAAAATCTTACCTGATTCTGCCTCCGCCATCTTGAGATGACCGTAACTGCAGTTACGGTCATCAGCTTTACCACAGTGCTTTTTGTGCTGTCGCGACGTCATTACGTCGCAATGAGACTGAAAGTTAATGAATTGACGATGTCCTACAAAATTCTGATTTTTTGCATGATGATTGCTAAGCTTAAGATACATTGAAATATAAAAAGAAAAAAATTGTAAAAAATCGTCTGGACCCCATCTATAAATAAATTCAAATACACGAATTTGTGCAGGAAAAATGCTATAGTCAAGGATCACATTTGCCGACGTCGATACGAATGAAGAGAGTTGCAGAAAGAGTATCTTGGCAGGAGTCCTCCATGTATATCTGGTACTGTAAATTGTGAAAATAAATTTACCGACTTTGTACTGCAAAGCGTTTCTCCATTATTTAAACTAGTTCTATTTTTTTCCGGTGACAATGTTTATTCGGTTGTATTAACGCAACAAAAGAAATTTTATTTTTACAGACTTTAATGATCTTCTTTACTTGTTTCTCGTCTAGAAATACTTTTATTACACTAAATATAAAACATTTATGTCACATTATTTATTTTTTTAATTTCGCCTGGTAAACTGTTTTCTTCAATTGGAATTTAGTCGGTTAGATTTTTAATAATTGCAAATAATTAAACATAGAACACAGCAAATGAATGAAACAAATACACGCAATAATTCTCGCATTTAAAGAAATCAAGCGCATATTGGCGGATCCAGAGGTTGGAATTCCCCTTTTCTGGAAATGTTTGAAATTTCATGCAGAATTTAAGTAAAAATTGATAAAAGTGGGAAAAATCGCCCGGAACCCCATGAAGCCTGGATCCGCCGGGGGCGCATGATCTTTTGCCAATATTCGATTGTGTTTGGATGCTTTCTTACTTTTTTACAACAATATTACAAATAGTTGCAGGTTTGCAATGATTGCAAGACCGTTTTTTTGCCAATAAAAAGTCCATTGCAATGTCGGCAAATAACATTCTTTGCTCTTGAATAATTTCTCCTTTAACAAAGTACACCTGCATTTATTCGAGAGAAAAAATCCGATGATCAGCAAAATTTACATTTTAAATGATGTGAAGGGTTTCCCAAAGAATACAATAACTTTCGGCATTTCCCCCCGAATTTCTATACTTGACGATTTCCAGATAAATAAAAATGTTGGGGAAAATTGATAAGGTCTTTTTATACTGTACTTTCATTTTTTATTTGATGATAAGAAAAAGAAGGGAAACGGGGAATGTGTCAAAGAGACAACGACCCTAAGGGGAGCAATAACAACTCAAAGCCACCATAAGATCTTCAATGAACGGTGAGGAAACCCCACACCCAACGGCAGATCGGAGTTGGCCCCTAAATCAAAGAGTAATCAAGTTCAGCGAAATAAGCATCTTCCTAGACTCCGATAGACATAAAGTGAACTAACTAGAAAACAAACAAGACACACAAAGGCTTAATAAATTTCCTGACTTAGGACAGGCGCAAACCTGCTGCGGCGGGGTTAAACTAGTTTTATTGGGCCCAAACCTTCCCCCTATAGCCAATGTGATAAATAAAAAAACGATCGTAACAACAGTAAAATTCAGCTGGCAACAGGACTGAGTCAACTGTGAAAAATGAAACTGAAAGAACTAAATATACGGACATAAACATGAAATCACAAGAGACTACTAGCAGTTAACTGACATGCCAGCTCCAGACCCATTACCAACTGAAAAATTAAGTTATGTACCCTCAGTATACAGCTTCCATCAAGATCCCTTCCTGTGAGGAGTTTAGCATAATGATTTCATGTATATACCGGAATACATAACCCGTGTCCATGCAATACTGATTTTAGAAATTTAGAATGTGTTTAGTTAAAATGCAAAGACCCTATCAAAAAATCAATGTTAATACCAAAGAAGGCCATACGTAATGACTTGACGACAATTCCGTAATTATAACCCTTATGAATTAGACGATTTAAAGGTTTTATAAGTTTGCTAGGCGAGTGTAAAATTTTTTACTTTTATGTAAAACAGGGGTGTGAAATGCCAGCCTTGATAAGATGTTTACAGGTTGCATTGTATTTACGATGATAAAATTAAGTAAAGGTTTTAACTAGTTTATGATAACGAAAACCTTGATGTAATAGTTTTTCAGTTATGAAAAGATTCCGTTCATTAAAATCGCAAACTTTATTACATACTCGAGCAAATCGAACAAGTTGAGATATGTAAAAACCATATGATGGCGCTAATGGAACATCACCGTCCAGAAATGGATAATTAACTATGGGAAAAGAAAAATCGTCCCTTTTATCATAAATTTTAGTGTCTAATTTACCATTCGTTATATCAAAATTGATGTCTAAGAACGGACAATGATGATTATTAGAATTGGCTTTATTCAAAGTAAGTTCTTTAGGGTAGATGTCCTTATAATACGTATTGAAGTCGTCATTATTCAAAGTTAAAATATCATCCAAATATCGGAAAGTATTGTTAAACTTTTCAATTAAATGCTGTTTAGATGGGTCTTTGCTGATGTTGGTCATAAACTGAGATTCGTAGCAGTACAAAAAGAGGTCCGCTATAAGTGGTGCACAATTGGTACCCATAGGAATTCCTATGACCTGGCGATAAATAGAGTTACCGAAACGAATGAATATATTGTGAAGTAAAAATTCAAGTGCTGAAATCATATCAAAACAAGTCCAATTAATTGAGTTCTTTTGTTTTGTATTACTAAAATGTGTTTGAAAGGAATTAGAACAAATATATTCACAATCGGATTTTTTGAATGCCCATTGAATAAGACGTCTGAATTTTTCCTTTATAAGATTATGTGGTAAGGTAGTATAGAGGGTAGAGAAATCAAAACTTTCAAGGGATTCGAAAGGGGCATTATAAGCATTTAATTTATCGAGAACTTCCAATGAATTTTTTACACTCCAAAAATGATTGATACCACTGTTTTCATATACTTTGTTACAGAAATTTATAACCAGGTTTTTAATAGCAGTCAAGGTATTAGTGAGTATAATAGAAACTTTAGTAGTAGAACAGTGACTAGATGACAAAATGAATCTAGATTTATATGGCGTTTTGTGGAGTTTAGGAACCCAGTACATGGTTGGAACTGTTTTACTACCAGGTTTAGCCTGTAAAGATGTAGCTGTTAGAAAATGTATGTTTGTAATTTCATTTTCCGTTAATTGGGTAAATTCAAAAGTATTTGAACTGGTAATTTCTTTTTGGAGTACTTCTATATAATGTTTACGACAAACTACAATGATGTTATTAGCAGCCTTATCAGCTGGGACAAAAACGAATTCCTTGCCAAATTCTTTAAGTTTCTTTTGGATGCGAGAAACGGTTGGTTTATTTATGTCGTCATAGCGGAAATGTTGTTCAAAATATTTAATTCGGATATCGACAATTTTCATGATAGCATTGAAAAAAGAATCCAAAGATTTTTTGTCAACGTGTTCACGTTTAACCCAATTTTTTACAATAAGTGTGTTTTTCCCGAAAGCGGCGTTGAAGAGACATTGATTAAATTGACTTTCCAAGATAAATCGCTAATATTTTAAAAACTGCATTCATATGATATCTAGAGAAAAACTTTGAAAACTTTATTGAAAACTATTATCTAGAGAAAACAATTCTTATTTAACTTTCCACAGAAAGATAAGATGCCGATGTTTGTCAATTGACCGGTTTGATGTCAATTTGTAAAGGTGTTTTTTTAGGCGCTGGCTATGCCGTGTGCATCGTGTTTTAGGTCTGAAAAAGAAAAACCACTGAGTTTTGGTCTATGCAGTCTGATAAATGGAGCGGACAATAGACCATTTGCCAATTCAGTCGGAATTCCCGAATTTGACCTCAAGTTTTACAATCTTGGGCAAAGGGAAGCAACTCTAGACCGTACAATCACGGGCAGTTTCAAACGTAAACTAACCAAAATGTAAAAATTATTTTCTCTTGACCTGTACGGATTCCAAGCTTCATCTTTGGTGAGCTTTATCAAAATAATACGACCTCTTATGTGCCTGTTTGTTTTGCTTTATATCCCAATAGATTTCATATGCCAGAATGCTGATTTATAAGGGATTCTTCGGTAAATGTGACAACCTGTCCGGTGTCACGTGACGTTGATTGAGTCAAAATTTTAAAGAACGGAACCAAAGTCGGTAATTGGCAAATCACCTATAGAGCTTTTCTTAGAAGTATCATTATTCTATCAAAACATGGCGACTATCTCGCCAACCTATGATCTTTGTTATTTTGTTTTTGCTATATGCGACGGTGAAGGCATCGATACATTGCCTAGCAGTACCATGTGTTTGTCACTGAGAGACTGTGTCTCATGTGCATTTCCTTCATGTCCATTCATTTCTTTCGTTTCTTTTTTTTTCTTTTCTCTTTTATGGCGATTTTGTTGTTTTTTTTTTAATAAGAAAATGCAATTTTTGTAACCCTTACATTACAAAAAGTTTCTTCGACGAGATCATTCCTGTGATGACACCAAAATGCATTCGAGGAAATCATATGTTAATTTTTGTTGTATGCAACGATGAAAGCGTGTTTCAATAATTATCAGTGCCGTGTGTTTGTAGAGACTTTGTCTCATGTGCATTTATTCAATATTCATTCATTATTTATTCTTTTGAGTCGATTTTGTTGTTTTTTAATAAGAAGAGGCAATTTTGTTACCCTTTTACAAAAAGTTTCGTCGACGAGATCCTTCCTTTGGCGACACCACAATGCATTCGGGGAAATCATATGAAACGTCATAGGTGTTTTACGTCCCCAAGAACGTCATACAATAGGGCCTGTAAGTCTCGTCATGTGACACCGAGAATTCACGATAAAATTGTAATTTGAAAACGTTTACCGCCAAAATATGACGTTGCAGGATTATGACGTACAAATTGTTTGCTTGAAACGTCATATGTTTTTGTTAAAAATGCAACTTCCGGGTACAAATCATGTGCCCGGAAGTTCCAATATTGGACGAGACTTACAGACCCTACAGAAAGGGACGTCACCAAAAGAAATTCAAAACAAGACAACACCAGATGGCGTTCAATTAGTTCGACTTGACCTTATTCCAAACGCAAAAATCGCGAAAATAAAACTGCCGTTTACAGTATTTAGAAATTGTAGTCCTTGAAAAGCTTAACACTTTTGCAATTCACATTTAACCTCTATTTCAAACAGTTTTTGAAATAAAAGTTAAAACGTTTAAAAATCGTGAAAAATCAAAGAAAAAGGGGCAATAACTCCTATGTGGGTGTTCAAAAATTTATTCAAAATTGCAGGACATGTAGATTTTACTATGTTGACCATTTTTGTAATTAAAATCTACCATTTTCAATATATAAGACTTAAAGTAATGAGAAAAAAGAAAATTTTACGAAAAAAAGGACAATTACTCAAAGACTGGTTATCGGATATTCTCCATAATTGCAAGGTGTGTAGATCTCATCATGCTGATCATTTTAAATATGACAGATTTTTGATATCTGTAACGATTTTCGAGTAATTTGCAAAAAACCAGCAATTTACCCCTATGTTCTATTTTTAGAAACAATGGCCACTTTGTTTGGTCTACGAACATAAAAATCACAAACTTGAAAGTGCATACACTGGTGATGATTCAAGCCAAGTTTGGTTAGTATTGGCCCAGTAGTTTCAGAGGAGAAGATCTTTGAATAAAAGTTAACGACGGACGACGGACGCCGAGTGATGGCAAAAGCTCACATGGCCTTTGGCCAGGTGAGCTAATGATGGAACACATCATTGCTGCACAAATAATGAACCACCCAGACAATAACAATATTTTACTTGACAATCAACATATATTAAGAGCTAATCGAGCTAATAATAATAAACGAATGGTGACATTGTCAAATACTTCAATCAAAGGAAACAACTTGATATGGGAATCTTCGAGTTCGCTAAAGTATTTGACAAAGTGCCAAACCCAAGACTATCAAATAGCTAAGTTATTTTAAAAATACAGGGCACAACACAGGGGTGGAAGAACTTCCTAATATGTAACAGACAACAAAAGGCAGTAGACAATGCAACATACAACACAACTACTGTAAAATCTGGTGTACTGGGTCCTGCATTATTTCTACTCTTCATCAACGACATCGCAGATGATATTAATTTCAGAATAAGACTATTCGCTGACGGTTGCGTAATAAACCGACCAATATTTACCCTTAGCCTATAATTTTATATTGTCGTTTTTGAGACTCTCTATGCATTCCTGTCACTGACGATCCTCCATACATGTAAAAGTCATCATGTTTGGGTTCATTTTAAAGACTCTGGCTACAATTTCAGACTAGCTCATAGCCTCTTTGAAGGATTTTAGTTCCTTGTTTGCTTAAAAAATAGGCATTGGAAAGAAGAGGATTCAAAAATTTCATATTTTGGTTGGGTAGGCGAAATATTGTAACCTGCAAGATAAAAACTACAATTCCCATTGAGACAATATTGATGTACACATCTTAAATAAAGTGTCGTCTCTCAATTTTGACAGGTTACTAGCTCTCTGATTTGTACTTCTAGTACTGTGGCCGCCCAAAGCCGAAAATCGCGAATTTGCAGATTTTTTGATGGGGTCACAACTCTATGACAGAACCTACCTTACCCAGAAACAAACCTATTAAACCAGTGTGCACAATTATGGTAACTCTTTACGAAGAACTAGGCCTCTGAATGTCATACAGTCCTCCAGAGTAAAAAATAGAACGAAAAATGACCAAAATTCGTGTTTTTTTTTCACTGGGATACGTACGTTTCCACCATTAGCTCGGCCACCCATCCCTACCCCGTGCTCACCTATAATTGCTGTATGGTTAACAGTCATCATCAGTATCAGGCTTCAACTCATTTCCATATTCAAACATTCAAAAACGAGTTTTTTATTCAGCATTAAGGGTTAAGATCAGACCACTTAGAGCTACAGTGACTACAAAATGACTTGGACACTTTAGTTAATAGCCCTTTTCAAAGTGTTGTTATCTTTTCCTGGGTTTGAACTCTCTCGTCAGGTACAAACACTCTTCGCTTCCGGTTATGACTCGTACGGTTGGCTAACAATACACAACTTAGGCCCTGAATACATTTTGATTCTAACATTAGTGCATTGTGACAGTAAACCACAGTAAACGATGACATGGTAATCTAAATATGAACAGTTTTTATGACTGTATTCAAGATGAACAACACTTGCCGTGTTGGGTTGATAACCGGACCTTTTTATTTGTATTTAAATGCTGAAACCAAAGAGCGGACGAAATGATTTTTTGAACAGGCCTATAGGAGTAACAACGGGAAATGGAATTTAACGTTACAAAGTATGCCATTATCCAGTTTACAACAACGGTAAAATAAAACATGACGGGAGAGGCTCTAGAGGTTGTACAGCATCACCCATACCTAAGATTAGAACTTAGTGATACTTTGAAATAAAATCGTAACATTAACACAATCTGCATGAAAGCATTCAGTATTCTTCATCAAACGTAACTTAGGGACCGACCATTTAATCTCAAGGGGGGTGGGTATGTTTTTTTTTTCTGGACAGAAAATTTATTTATTTTTTTAAGTGTATCAACAAAATATTTTTTTTCAAAATTAACATTATTTTTTGGGGCAGAAAGCCTCCTTCAGAAATTTTTTTTTCATCGTTTTGGCAGCCAAAATATTTTTTTCACATAAAATCAGCTCCAAAATATTTTTTTAGAAAAAAAAACCATAGCCCACCCCCTTTCAAGTTAAATGGTCGGTCCCTTACTACACCAAATGTAAAGGAAGAGCATCACAATCTCTAGTTAGACCCAAGCTTGAATATGCATCACCGATTTGGAATTCAAAACAGAAAACTCAGAATAGACAACTAGAGCAAATACAAAAAAACGCGCTAGATTTGTAAACAGCAAGAAATTCAATCCAAAACAACCTGAAACTGTAACGTAAATGCTAAAAGACTTGAAATGCAACACCTTAAAGCAAATAAGAACCAATGCAGATTCCATACTTATGTTCAAAGTTGTTTACCAACTGGTTGCTAAACCAAGTACTAGTATATACCATCCTTCGCTCAACAAGAAACAGTCACGCACTCTACATAATTGTAGAATCAACGCCTATCAACATCTTTTCTTCCCACGGACAGTCATTTTCTGGAACTCGATACCCACAACCATTTTACTGTTGCCATTACTGGAAGATTTTAAAACTGCCATTCAGAACCAGCAGCAGTGGGTACATTTATTCAACAGTGTATATTACATATAAATTTTATCAACGTTTCCTTTTTTTTATTTTGAAATTTTTACGCCATTTCACTGCATACATGTACATAATAGTAATTCCTAAGTAATTGACGAGTAAAGAAATTGAAGTTGAACTCACCTGATCTCTCTTTTTTAATTTCAAACAGCATTTGGGTGAAAATTGACAAAAAAAAAATTACAGCAAAAATTTATACCGACTTCAATTATAACTTAGTAGCAAGTCTTTCAGGGAAGACATATGTCGCCTGCGTAATAACGTAAAAATATTCTGAGTTCCGTCAAACAGGAAGTGAGCATGAAAGAGATCCGAGACCCTACTACACAGTGTTGGCCCCCGTACTGATACTCCATGCAAAATTGCAGAAGGCAGGAATCTGTGGTTCCCGAGAAAAATGTGACAGAAATTTTCAATACTTCGAAAAATTATTCTAAGTTCGTCAAACAGGAAGTGGGCATGCGAGAGATCCCAAATTCTGTTACACAGTATGGTCCCCATACTGATACTTCACGCTTATTTACAGAAGCCTGGGATATTTGGTTCCTGAGGAAAATGTGGCAGAAACTTTTTGTGATGCAGATCAGCAAAAATTTCCGTCAAACAGGAAGTGGACATGCAACAGATCCATAGCTCTTTTACACGGTATCGTTCCCCATGCTGACACTCCATGATAAATTTCAGAAGACTGGGATGTGGTTCCTTAGAAAACTGTAACAGAAATTTTCCTGACCATGATCAGCTAAAATATATTCCGTCAAGCAGGAAGTGGACATGCGAGAGATCCCAAAATCTGCTACACGATATAGTTTCCCATACTGATACTTCATATAGAATTGCAGAAGGCATGGATTTTTGGTTCCTGAAAAAAAATGTGACAGAAATTTTCAAGACGAAAAAAAATATTTTAAGTTCCATCAAACAAGAAGTGGGCATGTGAGTGATCACAAACTCTGTTACACGGTATAAGTCCCTATACTGATACTACATGCCAAATTGCAGATGGCTCGGATACATGGTTTCTGAGAAATGTGTGACAGAATTTTTTGTGACGCCGGCGAGGACTCCGACTGCTCCGACGCAAGACGACGGATAGTGATCCCTATATGTCGCCACTGCGTGAACGCAGGCGACTTGAGAACATTTGTATTTTATTTTGTGAACACTTCAATTATCAACAATAACAATTGCTTGAAAATCAGCAAATTCTTGAAACAATGGCAGTTGAATACCGAAAGAACAAGGGAAGTGATGATCACAAAAATCAAAGTCCAAAGACATGACAAAAACGGCAACAGAGAGAAAAACAAAGACAAAACAAGGACATGAGACAGCCACAAAATCATCAAATATTGAAGTTTCAGTTTTGTATTTTTTTTTAAAGTACTCAACGCGACCACGGACACCTCTTAAAAAGGTGCTGGTAAATCGGTGTTATTGTGGGCGGACTTGAAGATACCCATGGTAGCATTGGTGGGGGGTTCCGGGGGCCTTTTTGGACAATAATGAATTTTTTAAGGAATATCCTGATGTTTTACTAAGAAATAGCCCCAAAATTTACGCGCCTCGCTCTGCTCGGCGAAATTTCTTTTTATTTCTAACTGAACCCTCTTTTTTAAATGCTTGGATCCGCGCCTGGGTAGGGTAGAAATTAGAGAGAAAGAAAGAATGGTTGCAACTGTAATGATATAAGTGATAGATAATAGTGTTGCAAGCAGCTCTTAATGTATAAATCTGAAAAATAAAATGATCGTCCTCTAATACAAGAATAAAAATTGACTTCGATAACAAAAGAAACGCATATTACCATCTTTCGAAAGCCAAGGGTAACGATCTGTCGATCTCCCCTTCACTCTAGGCAGATCAAGTCTCAAATCCTCATGTTTGATTGGTTGCAGTTAAACACCAATCAGATTAGTCAAGAGATAACCATACTGTATTTTAGAGTCTGAGGGGGTAAATCGTAGATTTTACTGTCGCAGAGTTTTCCGGCGACGGGTTAGCGGAGTCGGAAAACGGGTGTTTGCGACAGTAAAATCTTAGATTTACCCCCTGAAGATCCTAACATACAGTTCGGTTATAATTATTCTAATGCATATGCGAAAAATGCCGTTTAAAATCGACTTTATAATAAAAAGGAAGTTTGGCTTGCGTCTGCACAAATACGTTGCTAATGGTTCCGACGGTAAACCGCGGATTTTACCCCTGAAAATTTTGACGCTATCCATCCAAAATTAGCGTAACATACATACATGTATGTGCAGTAGAATTCTATTTCAAATATAAATCATGACCCAGGAGATCAGCGGATCGTAACCCTTTGCTAGCGAAGATGGCATATAAATGCTCTTTAAAGTTTTGTCAAACAAAATGCCTATTTTTCTTTTACATTAGATGTAAAACGTTCAGACGTATGGCTTTTTTAATTTATATATGAAGATTTTTTTCCGAACAATTCAAACATATTAACACGAAAAGGGTTATTAATAAAATTTCCGTTACTCACTTAAACATTTTGATTGGCATTTTTCCAACTATAATGTCTGTGAGCTCATATGCATTTGGTGTCCAACTCGGTCTTAATTTTGCCAACAGAACTGTATGTTGCGCATGTATAAATGTCTTTTGAAATCAATATATATCTATATATTTGCGTATAAGAAAATATATTTTACAGTTATCTGCTGAATCAACGAACACATGCATGTAAAGTATAGATTTTTTACGGGATGTTGCACTGTAGATTTTCATTATGATTACAGAATTATTCTGAAATTAGTAATAGTACAACACGTTGCATGTCTTCCTAATTAGTATGAAACTGCAATGCAAGTTAAGGGTAATAAGGGACCGACCATTGAATTTGATAAAAAAAAAAGGGGGGGGGGGCTATGTTTTTTTTCCAAAAAAAATATTTTGATTCTGATTTTATGTGAAAAAATATTTTGGCAGCAAAAATCATAAAAAAAAATATTCTGAAGAAGGCTTTCTGTCGCAATAAACTAATACTAATTTCGAAAAAAAAATGTTGATACAAGTTAAAAAAAATGTTTTCTGTCAAGAAAAAAAAACATAACCCCCCTTTCAAGTCAAATGGTCGGCAACTAAAACGGGCAACACAGTTCTACGTGGTGCCCTGAGACCAGTGAGTGAAGCCCGAAGCCCCAGTGTTGGAGCCAGGGGCTCTAGTTGTTGGGGCCTTGGAGCTCCGAAGCCATGTGTTGGATCCCTGGAACCTCACGTTCAAAAACGGTTGGAGTCCAGAGCCCATTTTAATTTGAGTTGTGAAGATCTTACGGTCGTGATGACAGATATTAAATATCTGGAGCTGGAAGACAAACAACCCAATATATAGGAACAGATAGAACCTATAAACAACATAAAGTGTTTAAAAGAAACATCACAGAGCTTGGATATACTTGGAGTTTTATAAATTCTAAACTCATTGGCGGATGCAAAAGGACATTCGAGGTACCAATCTCCGAAACAGAGGTGCATAGCTCTTCCTACGTCAGATTATCACCTCTGCCACACCTTGTCCTGCATATTGGAATTACCATGCCCTTTTCACAGTGACGTCGAACTTCACACTGTGACATCATGAAATTCGGCCATTTTGAGAGGAATCTCTCCTTCCGGTGTGGCAGAGGTGATATCTGACGTAGGAAGAGCTATGCACCTCTGTTTCGGAGATTGTGGGAGTACAAGCCTTCTTTCTTGGAAAAATTAAATTTCCTGCAAAATAAGGCAAAATTTATTATAGTATATTCTACAAATTGTTCCTTACAGTCACTGCTTGGAAGATCTAACAACACCCAATTTTATTTACTGTTTCGATAATTCATTCGAAATCATTGACTTTTATCACAAAGCTTATTGTCTTCAAAATCATGAAGACTGAATTCTGGTTGGTTTACGTCAAAGTGCATGTAAGTCAGCACCGAACCGTCAGACTTAAAACAAATCAAAGGTCATTAGACTGAAAGTAAAATGGCTTTCGTGCAGTGACTGGAAGGAACAACTCTCAGATCTAATTTTAATTATATTGGACTAAGGCAAAACAGACATAAAAAGGTATCTTGAAACCCCCTTCTTTTCCGAGACCGTAAAATTTTAGATAATCGGATCATGCTACTAAAACAAAAAACAACAAAATATCGAACTTACTGTAAATTTTCTGAATTGCTTAAGCAAAAATTTTGTTGTGCGCAATTTTACCAGGGTAGGACTATGCGTACAGTGGGTAGCGACTAACTAAAAGTCTGTAAAAGAACTGTACGCAGGGTATGACTAAGTTTACAAATAAATTAGCGAATTATGGAACCTAAATGTTAATATTGTAAGAGACGGTCAAGTTGTTATCACTTTATACCGTCTATAGTTGCAGCATAAAGCAATGCAAACTTTAATTATATATATAATGTTCCAATCATCTGTTGTTCATTCATAATCAATTAAAGTTAAATGCAAAAAAAAAAAAAATACAAGCTGTCGGATAATGGCCTTCCTGTCTTCCCAATATAAAGATGATATGAATAGTGTATGGCGGGGCGTCGGTATAGTGGGATATCGTATCTTCAGTTTAACATTATTTTACATATAAAATCTCTTCAGATAACTTGTTTCCTTTGACAAAAAAGGCTCAATTTAATAAAAATCTTTATAGTGCTTGTGAAACCGGAAGTTAACATTCGCCATAATGAATCCTTTGCTTAAGTTATCTGCTTATTAAACTTTCATCTCAGTTCAACTTTATAGGACCTTCCTCTTCCGCTAGATGGCGGTAGTGTTCAATAACCGGAAGTTGCAACAAAAATGTCCAAATCATGTTGATTGTCATGAGACAAAATCAAAGCAAATAAGTGGTTTAAGCCACAACAATACTTTTATTGTTGTTCTTCATTTTGAAGCCTTCAATTATGAGTAATAACTGATACCTCATAGTGACTTTAACTTTTTTATTAGCACCGGTTTGATTGGAATTATTTGCTATATGTCGATCAAAAGTACATCAAAAATTTGATTTTAAGATTAAGTTCTTTAAAGCTAAAACATTTCAGATCATGTAATTTTAGTTTTTACATTAAGTTTTAAAAAATATATAAAATTTAAACATTTCAGATCATGGAACTTTGGACTTCACAATTTGATTTAAAATGTAGTGAATCATCTGACACAGAAACAACATCCAAAGGGCAACATATAACCCTCACTGCTGGGTCAGACTCGATACACATCCAAGTGCCATCTTTTTACAAATTAAATAAAATATTGCCATTATTTCACAATGCAAATAAAGCCATTCTACATAGATACATATATAATGAATATGCAACAGTTGCCCCTTCTATATTTTTATCTGAGGAACTTAATAACAGAAATGAACATAATCATTGCAGCTGTCATCAATGCATGATAGCTTTGAGTAACGATACAGCCAGCAGGCAAGGATTCACACAGTCAGAGAATGCTTTATTGTTTGTGGAGGGAGACTTGTCAATTGTTGGGGACCATACTACGAACAGTGATTCCCTTCCTATGACGCTTCAACCAAAACCAGATGACTCTGATGATAGTGATCCAACTATAGCTAATGGTTCTGTCGATTTATTTTCATCTCCTGGAAAGAGATCATCAGATCCTACTTTAGCTAATGGCTCTGTTGATTTGTTTTCCTCTCCAGAAAAGAGATCATCAGAGTCTGTTGATACATTTCAACAATCTGTTTCATCATCTCCATTTTATGGACAAAATGAAGATGATGATACAGAATGTTCAAGTGTCTCGGTCAGTATTTTAAAGCCTAAACAACACATTATTTCATAATGACACACACAAGAAAGCTGTAAAAAGAAAGTGTTGTAATGAATTTTTACAAGAATGCTCTGGTTCTACAGTGGAGACAGCAATCAATGTAAGCAGTGCAGATTCGGATTGTGATTCATTGTCCCAGAGCATTCTTTGTAAGAAGCGAAGATTTTAGGCCAATCGCTTGAAAGTACCAATTTTGCAGTCATATTTCAGTTTTGTTTTTTTGCGGTAATGGGAGTTTTAAAATAATTATTGTAAATATGTTCTGAACAAATAAATATTTTGTATTGTGAATATTTTATAAATAGAAAGACATCTTTATACCCCCCGCAAACAAAGTTTGGGGGTACATTGGAATCACCCTGTCCATCCGTCTGTCCGTCCATGTATCTTTCAGCGCATGTTCTCCTAAACGGCTGCATGGATTTTGATGTTACACAGTTGTAGTACACCATCTGAAGATCTGCATGAAGTAATATGGTTGCTGCCCAAAGTTATGAAGGGGAGATAATTCGTCTTTGAATATTTTGTGGAAAAAGGGGGAGGCGAACCATGTCAGCGCATGTTCTCCTAAAGGGCTGCTTGGATTTTGATGAAATGTTACACATTTATAGTACAATATCTGAAGATGTGCATGAAGTAATATAGCTGCTGTCCGAAATTTGAAGGGGAGATAATTCGTCTTTAATATTTTTAGAAAAAAGGGGAGGTATATTGTTTTGTTCATACTTGTACTGTGTCCACATTTGTACTGTGTCCACAACTGTATTGGGTCCACACACACTTAAATTGAAATAGTAATTACATACATGTACATATGATTATTATCATTTCTGATATTTTGTGGCAATTCATTGCAATGTTTAAATTTGTTGAACTACTTTTTATAAGCCCTTTTCTATGTAAAATATTTGTTAATAAATAAAAAACTAAAACTAGTTTAAAACTGTGATTATGTATAAAGACTCAGCAGTTTGGCCTTGGCCCTCTCTGTAAAAAGGTAAAAAAATACTCCCTTTAAAATGTTTGTTGGTTAATGTCATCACTTTCTGCACCATTGATATATGGTATTAAACTTGTGTTTCAGTAACTTTCTAAGACATATGCATATACGGTAATATTTTACTCGTCATTGAACTGTCAAAATGGAATTAAAAAAACTGTACGTCAAAGAAATTTTTGATAGAGTTAATGGGAATCTCCGAAAATTTCACAAACTTATGTGCGAGCTTTCCGAGAAAGATCCATTATCAATAAATGCTTCGAGTTTATACTGGAAGGCGAAATCTATGTTAGAGGAGATGAAACGACTTAAAAAAGGTTGATAATAAGGAGAACTATAACGCTTATTATTATACTTTACTATAAAAACTATGGTAAAAATAATATTGGTATTTCTACAAGTAATAGCGCGTAGGCAAAATAACTGTTCGGGAAAATGCGCGTAGGCAAAATAACTGTTCGGGAAAGTGCGCGTAGGCAAAATAACTAATTTGAATAAGGCGCGCTTTAGCACGTCGAACAAATAACTAGTTATTTCCCTTGTCGTCAACGTAAACGTAAATAAACATGGCTGCCAAGCACTGACAGGGACATTAAGATAATCCCAGATAAAAAAACACCATCAGTACTTAACATTCGTACAGCAGTATGCTCTTTCTACATATGAAAAGGTCGGAGTTCGATAGTTAAAGTTTTGAGGAAAAAGCTCATGACGATTTTTGTCTGTGGACGCCCGTTAAATGAAACGAAGCACTGGAACTTGCTCCCGATTAAAAAAAAAAAATTACATTTATTTCTTTTTTTTTATAGTTGACTAATGTGTTGCTTTCAGGTCGTGAGGAAATCCCTGTAATGTAAGCAAATACTAACTCACCACCCATTATTAAATTCATTCGTATGGATTTGATATTGATATCATAAAACACCGTTTTTTTTTTAGTTTTTAGTTCAGTATAATAATACAGTTATGGCCTTTAATCGACTTCGGATAATATCCATAATATTTAATCTCGAAAAGGTTATTTTACCTCGGTCCTACGGACCTCGGAAAAATAACCTTTTCTCGATTAAATAAATACAGATTAATACATGGGCATTTCCATATTGGCCTGGTTATCATCCCGAGACACCCATATTGGCCCGAGACGAAGTCGAGGGACAATGTGGGTCGAGGGATGATAATCAAGCCAATATGGAAATGCACATGTATTAAACTTTTTATTACATACTTCCGACGTAAAGAAACGCCAGGCCGATACGGACCGGAAGTCGTTTATTTGCCCAGGCCAATATGGACCGGAAGTCGTTTATTTTGTCCGAGATGCACGAGGAGCATAAAATAACCTATTATTTTCCCGGGATGTGAAAATATGGACAGTTTACTTCCGGTCATATTGATCATGCAAAAACGCTTTTATTTCTAATAAGTATGTAATAATTATGGATATTACCCTAAATTAAAGGCCATAATTGTATATTGTAAAGCATTGCTTGCTTTTCCAAAAACTTCTATTAAGAGAAAACTGGGTCGCCATTTTTACGGCATAGAATTTTCTACTGACGAAAAAACCTAAACCGCAGGGCTAAGTGAAGTATCAGATGGAAAAGCGGAAACATATGTATCTTCCACTAGAGAGATATTGTCGGACATATTTGTAGATAATAATATATTAGATAACGTCACAAGTTTCATGACCGACCGAATTCGAAGTCCGACATGTATGTCAAAAACAGCTGCTGACAATTGAAAAGGAACATAGCATTTCTCTTGATAGTGCACATAAAAATGAAAGCACAACACATTTCTTATTAAGATGCATTTCCAAATTGTTTTTCAAAGACGGAGGTGGTGACCCATTGTTAGCCGCAACATACCTTAAAAGTATTGGTATTACTCATGTCCCAATTATAACTTTCAGGGGAAATCGATTTAATACGCCGCAGGATCTTTTTATTTACAAAACCATATCATTACATATCTGAAGGAATCAAAATCTATCTTAAATTATACGCAAAATTTTATTGTTAAAGCTTTGGAAAATAAAGAAGTTGTCGCTATTTTGCGCTCACTTAGAATTATTTCCAAAACTTATAACTGAGTCGTATTGGCAGAAAGCGGGCGGAGATTAACTACTGCCATTGAAATGGGAAGCACGTATCAAAGTTTGGTTGATCATTTAAAACAATGTGTTGGTGATCCCGAATTATTATTGAAACAAAAAATACAGCTATTTGGGCAAAAGATTGAACTGCATGTCTCTTTGAACCATCTGACTTAGACAACCGTACCAAATAATTTTTGAAGACATTTTGTCAAAATATTTTGTCGAAATCTGAAACATTATTTAAAGATTTTTTTAATGATAACAAATATTGTAATCCTGATAACAGTACAGTTGAAAAAACAAAATCATGTCCGCCAAATAATATTACAGTTGAGACTAGATAGCAACATTAGAACAGCACCAACTTTAAATTGTAATACTATGGAATCCGTTATTATGTTTAAAAACAATAATACTTCTGATTGGCTCTCCTCAAAAAGTGACAGTGAGAAACAGAAAATTATAAATCATGCCGTACGAGAACAGATTTCGTTCTCAAAAAAGTCATGGAAAGGATAAAACAGCTGTATGAAAACAATGTGAATAGCCGAAAGAGAAAAAGCCGTTAAACTGAGAAAAGAGAAAAGAGAAAAACAAATAACCGATACTTTAAATGATTTGGCAAATTCAGGGATATGGGAAAATGAGGATAAAATTGACACAGAATTAGAAAAGTTTGGTTCGAAGAAAGATAAAATTGCAGCACTAAAACAAACAAATTAACCTGTACAAAAATGTTTATACAATATCTTCAGCCGATAAATATTTTGCACAATTTAGCAGTAAAGAAAAGCAGATTGATGTAAATAAATTAAAGAAAAACTTATTGAAATTAATTGAAAAACAAACTCCATCGTCTTCATCATCTGGAATTTCTGACCAACTTAAGAGCAACCCGACACAATTCACTGGCCGTTATATTACTCAAATTTGGACCGACGAAGGACAGGATACCACATGAAATGGAAGAATTATGTATTTCAAAAGGTTCATTTCCATGATCATAACAATTCAATTTCATCTCAAAAGTATTAAGATGAGGTTGGTGGATGTATGACTAAGCACAAATGAATACCTGAAGTTACTGTCCTTAGGGAAATGGATATAAAATACATTAAAATTCCTCTGACTGACAATAATAATGTTTTATTATTAAAAACAAATATCCCTCTAAAACACTTAAAATATCACTCCACAACACATTGAACCTATGCATGTTGTTGAGAACAGAACTTGTTGCATGTTTCTCATCCTCTTATTTCGACTTCACCTTATAGACTTGCTACAAGTCCCTTTCTTTCATTTATTTAGTCAATATTTTAATACATATAAGAAACATGTATCAACTGATAAGCCATCTCGCTGATTAGCCCTGAACGGCAGTTTGATAGTAAAATGGCAGTTTGATAGTAAATATACATGTAAAAGATAATTCAATAAAATTATAGACATAATTTTTTCAAAAGGACCTGTAGCAAGTCTATTCACCTTATTACTACTTCTATCTTTTCCCATTGTTTCTACTCCATTCACCTTATTACTACTTCTATCTTTTCCCATTGTTTCTACTCCCTTCACCTTATTACTACTTCTATCTTTTCCCATTGTTTCTACTCCCTTCACCTTATTACTACTTCTATCTTTTTCTATGTTGGAAGGATTGACTTTAGTAAGATAGTTCATATATTCTAAATAATAGTGAGCATCAAATTTGTTTAAAGTAGCTTGAAAGTTACGATTATAATGAACTTAATTAGAGTATTTGTCATGATATCTGGATATAGTTTATCACTGTAACTGTAAATGATATATTCTTTAATCATATATATATTGCATTGCAGGTGAAATATTGGAAAGATGATGAAAATGAAGATGAAGACCAATATGATCTGACAGTAGAAGAATTAGAAATAGATATTATAGAAGGAAATTTAAGTTTTAAAGGTATGCACACATTGACTAAAAAAGGGTTATGATATGATATTGAATCACATTAATGTATTGTGGATTAAATTTATTTATGATTTATGTTTGTTGAATTTCAAAATTATAGTACAAATTAAAATCTTGTCTGACTTTGTAGTCATCTTTTTAATTCAATATGTACAGATTTATATATTTCCTAATTTCCCTAATTGTATTGATTCCAAATAATGTTCCACAAGGAATAGAATAAATAAAATAAATTCAGATGAGAATTTCTTAGCAATCCACAGATGAAACCAAGGGTCAAAATACATAGTTTAGTAACATCAATTTGATCTAGTAACCATTTAAATTGATTTTTCCTTTAATATTCATTACTATCCTTCATTTTCAGATACACATCCAGCAGCTTGAAACAGATCCTTGCCTAGATTTTCAATGAAATAGATAATAATAATAAAAATTTGGTAAGCAAAATTTGATATATTTCCCTTTTTATAGAAAAGTAATATTTAGAAGTGCAGTTATCTCCTCTATATCACAAGTCTAATTTCTGGTTTCAACCTTGACCATGAATAATCATGTGATGAACAACAGCCAATGAAAAGATAATCTTTAAGATTTGTTTCATATTTGTTATTTAGGCAGATAGCAATAAGGTACAATGAATTTTATTTGATTTTGCAATTATATATAAATTATATATAAATTTAGGCGAAAATGCTAAACTTTACTTCATTGACGAAGATTTATAAAAATGTGATTCAGAAATCATTCAATAAATTCCTCAGGAAAAAATTGAGTTGTCTTTTCCTTAAAATGCCATAAATTATTATTCAGTTTTCATTATATTTCTGTTTAAAATTTTGAAATATTTGAACGTATGATTGTCCAAATTTATATTCATAATCACATTTCAATACATTTCTATTTGAACAACTCTTATTTCTTAAGTTTTCACAAGATAGAATTTCAAATTTTACCTTTCAGTTGGAAAAGAACATAGAAGTAAATATATACATTTTCTTTACTTGTGCAAGTTATGTTATTCTATGGAAGTAAGGTGTTTTTACAAGTTAAATATTTAAAGTATAGATAGTTTAATGTTAGTTAAATGTTAATCATTCAAGAATTTATAAATTCATGCTTGGCATTTCTAAAGAGTACATTTATGTATGTATTGTGGGGTGGGGGTCAAAGGAAAGAGTAAGGAAATAAATAATTCCCACAAAAACAAATGAAATAAAATCAATTTAACAAGAAATGTTTTCCTAAATATATAGGGGTATATATTTACCCAAATACATGACTGTGTATTAATATTTATCCCCGCACTTTCGAAGAAAGTTCGGGGATAATGTTATACCGTCCGTCTGTCCGTCCGTCCGTCCGTCCGTCACACTTTTCTTGTGGATTTAGGGATTTAATTTTGTTGTAGAATTGTTACATATAGTCTGCAGATGCGAAATAAGCTTTCGGATTTTTGATATTGGTCTTGGTGCAAACAAGAGGCCCCATGACGTCAACTTTAACAAAGACCCAAAGATGTGGATTAGATACATGTGGCATGTGACTCAAACTCCTCCTACATTTTTGGATTTAGGGATTTAATTTTGTTGTAGAATTGTTACATATAGTCTGCAGATGCGCAATAAGCTTTCGGATTTTCGATATTGGTCTTGGTGCAAACAAGAGGCCCCATGATGTCAATTTTTACACATGTGGCATGTGACACAAACTCCTCCTACATTTATGGATTTAGGGATTTAATTTTGTTATAGAATTGTTGCATATAGTCTGTAGATCCGCAATAAGCTTTCGGATTTTTGACATTGGTCTTGGTGCAAACAAGAGGCCCCATGACGTCAATTTTAACAAAGACCCAAAGATGTGGATTAGACACATGTGGCATGTGACGCAAACTACTCCTACATTTTTTGATTTAGGGATCAAATCTTTATGCAGAATTGTTGCATATAGTCTATAGATTTGCAATAAGCTTTTGGAATTTTGGTTCCGGTTCCAACTTTGGTAAATTTCCTGAAAATGTCAAAGACACTTACTTTTTTTTTAAATTTGGCATATTATCTTATATTCTGACAAGTGTTTGGTAAAAATCAAAATTCTGATAACTTAGGATTCTGAAAGGCGGTTCCAATTTTGGTAAATTGCCTGAAAGTCTCAAAGACCACTTATTTTTTTGGAATTCTACCTAGCAACCGTACTTAAAATGTTTGTGTAGTTTAGGACGAACATTTTCATCAATTGGATTTCAAAAATATTTGATTCCAATTTTGGTAAATTTCCTGAGAGTCTCAAAGACCGCTTATTTTGGGGAGTTCTACCTAGCAACCATACTTAAAATGTTTGCGTTGTTTAGGATGAACATTTTCATCAATTGGATTTCAAAAATATTTGATTCCAATTTTGGTAAATTTCCTGAAAGTCTCAAAGACCACTTATTTTTTGGAATTCTACCTAGCAACCATACTTAAATTGTTTATTTAGTTTAGGAAAAACATTTTCATCAACTGGATTTCAAAAATATTAATTCCAATCTTGGTAAATTTCCTGAAAGTCTCAAAGACCACTTATTTTTGGAATTCTACTTAGCAACCATATATCCTAAAATTCTTTTAGCAACAATAATGACTATCAATAGTTAGATTTAAAATAAAGTGAAAAAAATATGCCAAGGGTGTATAACAACTGCTTTCTGTGTCAAACAGGGAGTGCGGGGATAGCTGTCGTTTCCGACAACATCTAGTTTCAATAGTGAGTATTTCTTATCAGCTTGGCTGAACAGCATCCAGTGAATTAAATGGTTGACCTATAAATAAAGACAGTGACCTATTGTTGAACATTTAAACCTCTTTTGTAAACATTTTAAACAAAGATATCTACCTATTGAGTAAATCTCACAACAATTGAATTACAGACCAGTATTGTAAAAGTCACTGTAATACCTTTCAAATATCTATGTAGCACCAAAGAAATTGAAATTTAGCTATATGTATATGTAGGTCTATTTAGCTTTGGCTAGGAACTAGTATATTGCGATGTTCTCTCTTCAAGAGCCAGATGCGATATGCCATTTTACTTCGGCTTCCCGTTTTATATACTCTCGGAAAGCCGGTCAGACAATTCCTGCTCGCCGGCAGCCGGAACTTTTGCTTACAAAAATGTTGAAATCATTACTAGTATTTTCCTTGCCGGTCGGTATTAAAAAGAATCTACACATAATAACAAAATCATCCTTCAAATCTACCACCTTACAATCTTAATATTGATTAAACTGGCATTACTGTAGAATCAAGTAGACTGAGAACTTATCAATGCAAAAGAAATTAATACGCACAAAAATGTAGTCCCTAATCAAGATGCTATGTAAATGAAAATATACTTTGTATAATAAAGTTAAAATGTTATTCTGGAAGGCCATCCGACTTTCTTAACATTATAAATCCTCCAAATATTCATTATATATACAGATAATGCAAAAATAACGATCTCCTATTAAACAGGAAGTTGATCCCAAAATGGAAACACCGTGAATTTGGAACTTACAAAAATGGAATTTCGTAAATGTCTCAGTTAATTCAGAATGAAATTTGATGCTATCTAGAGTAGGGAATACATTTTTGTGCGTATTAATTTCTTTTGCATTGATAAGTTCTACTTGATTCTACAGTAATGCTGGATTTATCAATATAAAGTTTTCTGAGGATGGCAAATCAATTTATTTCGGAAAATAATAATATGGCATTTTTTTATTCTTGGATGTTGTCGATTGGTATTCCAATGAAAATACAGAAAAAGTGAGATACACAGATAGAATACGGGACTTTCGAGATAGAAACTCTCGTGTAATTGAAGGCGGAAACGATCACCTCAAATAACAGTAAGACGGATTGACTGGATTCTTGACCTATTGAAATAAACATATACCACATGAAAAATAAAATATTTATGAAATTGAAGCGTAAACTTATAATTGTTCTTACATGATAATACTTAAACTAAATTTTAATTGACGAAAATCAATTAAAAGCGCTATAACAGAATCAATATAAACCACCCTTAGCTCAACAGTGTTCATTAATTAGTGATTCCCTCCCAAGGTATTGATGTATTTCGTATAATATACAATAGTGTTTCCGGACTGAACACGACTCAAAAGTCCCGTATTATACATTTTTGGACACGACTCAAAAGTCCCGTATTATACATTTTTGGACACAACTCAAAAGTTCCGTATTATACATTTTTGGAGAATCGTCTTGGATTGACGGTTCGGTTTTTACTTACTTTCACAGTTTCATGCAATTTATTTATTAATTATTATTTCTTTCTTAAAACAACCTTCACCTTCACCTGGATGTTAACATAAAAAAAAATCAATATTCCATGATCTATGACCTCAAGGTCACATCATTTTTTTTTCTTATCTAAACTTTGCAGTTCATATCAACGAAGTTTATTCATGTTGAAAAACTACCTCAACTTTTGACCTCGCACGATCGGACGCACACATGCATGCACAGACAGAAGAATAGTATGACCGGCCTGCCTTGCAGGTGGGGAATAAAAAAAGCAACAATTTCTGTCTGAATTTACTGTAATGTTTGGATCCTGATTATAAATGATTGTACACCAATTTTTGAGGTTGTGTGAAAACAGAGTATTAATATTTGTAATGTAACTTATTCGAAGGTGAATTTGACGTCAATATTTTTCATTTCCTTTTCAAACAAGTCGTCAAATATTTCGTTCTGAGAAACAGTAAAGTAGTTTTTCCAGTCACCAATTTTACCTGAAAGAAATGAAAAGCAATTTAGTAAAACAGTTAATTGAAAATATATACAAGTTAACATAAGGAATGAGGTATTGCTTTTTTGTTAAGAGGACATTAAAAAAAAATGATTGTCTTTGGTACTATCATTTTTTATTTTGACAACATTTTCCGATTTCGGTTGTTTTTGGTACCATCTGTTTTTATTTTGACAACAATTTATTTTCCTATTTCGGTTGTTTTTTGGAACCATGTGTTTTTATTTTGACAACATTTTCTGATTTCGGTTGTTTTTGCTATCATCTGTTTTGATTTTGACAATATTTTCTTATTTCGGTTGTTTTCGGTACCATCATTTTTTATTTTGACATTTTCCGATTTTGGTTGTGTTTGATATCATCTGATTTATTTTGACAATATTTTCCTATTTTGGTTGTTTTTGGTACCATCTGTTTTTATTTTGACAGCATTTTCCTACTTCGGTTGTTTTAGGTACCACGTGTTTTTATTTTATTTTTGACAACATTTTCCGATTTCGATTGCTTTTGGTATCATCTATTTTGATTTTGACAATATTTTCTTATTTCAATTGTTTTCGATACCATCATTTTTTATTTTGACATTTTCTGATTTTGGTTGTGTTTGATATCATCTGTTTTATTTTGACAACATTTTCCTATTTTGGTTGTTTTGGTACAGTCTGTTTTTATTTAAACAACATTTTACGATTTCGGTTGTTTTTTTTTTGGTACAGTCCTTGCTTCAGTAGCCGTTACTAAAAGAGCAATCATTAAAGGGAAAGTTCGCAAAAAAATAAAAATTCAATATTTTATTCCTCATATCTTAGTTAGCACATAAATATATGTAATACTGTTCAATTGTCTTGGATAACTACACAAGACTGAATTAATTGTGAGCAGATCCCGATGCATCAACCGCCATATTGTCGTCTTGTCAACTTAAAAAGTCACGTGATACCTTAAGACCACAAAATACCAAAACTCGATAAGCCCGTGAAAAAACAGCAAGTACAAAACTCTGATCTGTCCAAATACAATACAAAGTAATTTCTTTCACAAAATTCAACGATTTGTAATTTATTCAACAAAGAACTGAAAATTTGCAATTATTTCTTTTAAATATATCATTAAATTAGAACTTTTACGAAGTTACCGTGTTCACAAATTAACAGAAAACATTGTAAAATTAGGATTTATATACAAGAAGTATTCATAGCTATGCAGGTGTGTATACACCATATTGTGTATTAACTGTTTATTGAGATGACAGGTGTCAGACCCATCCGACCACTTCTACCTCTATAAATCACTTGATTTTACCTGGAAAAATGACGATCCCAGTTGATACCACCTGCTGGTACACGCAAACACCTTATGCATTGAATTTGTATGAGACTCATACCTTAGACTAATTAGTTATACAACTCAGGGTAGAAACTTCTATCTTTTTTCTAGAAACTGATTGCAGTTGTATTTACATTGGATCTACATTTTTATGTAATGCAGGAGACGGTTCGCTTTGTGCAGAAAATAAAATTGGTGCAAATTATTTAAAAAAAAAAACAAAAACAAAAAACCTGCAAGCCAAATCTGGTATAGGGGCATTTTATTTTTCGTATTTTCGTGCACAGTATAAATTACCTTCTATATAACTGTAAAGTTTTAGGGTATCGTTGGTACCCACAGATGTATAAAATCATAGATAGAGTCAATTTCAGTAATAAAACAATCAAAAAGTGCATAAACTCGATCATATTATAAAAGTTAATTTCATCAAGTGTGCATGCTCAGAGTCTTGGTATTGTGCTCGAATCACCTTAAACTCGTGCATATAGCATTGAAATAAGACTATGAAGGACCGAATAAAAGTGTCTTAAAACTGCATATTAACGTACAAGAACTAACTTATGTTTACTGAACTCAGGCTAATCTCTGTGGTTTACAGTATACCACAACTGTCTGTATACACGATTTCGGCGTTATAAGTATATATTTTTTTCAGACAACTTGAACCCATGACACATAAGCATTTTAAAGTATCACTTGTATCGTAAAATGTTGAAGACATTACGAGAATCAACCTCTTAGCGTATTTTTTTTAATCAGAAGCTGGGACTAATATATTGATCATATTTGTCCTAGACAGAACTAATCCGAAGTTTGAGCGGACCCAGCTATACTGAAAAGGAGTCCAGAAACAAAAAGGGTCTAGGCTAATTTGTCATATTTTGTCAAACTTCTGTACGAAATAAAAACATTTCTAACACCGGATATAATCTCTTCAGAATCCCAGTTTTGTGCCGGTGAACGACACTTTTTACAGTATGTGGCCCTCGCAGAAACGTATAATACTGAATGAACTGCATCTGTCTTTTAAATTTTATCCAGTATCCGTCATTTATTTAATATCAGTGAAGTAATTTAAATTAGATTTTTGTATCGTGTTATAAGCGATTTAAAAAAAAAAGAAAAAAAAGATAGGCGTGTGCCTTTTCTACCTGTAATTAGTGCAGCACACGCCACATTTACCTTTAGGGCATGACACAGGTAAAATTTGACAAGGGACATGATCATGTTTATTTGGTTGTTAATTAACCTCTGACGATTACATCACTACAAAGGTATTAATTTTTCTACACTGGAACACAGGAGCACGCGCGCGCGTGTGTGCACAAATTTATTTTTTCCTAGATTGTTTTGAGGATAATAATAGAAAATGTTTTTTTTTTGTTATTTTGATCTACTTTTCTGGAATCTTTTTGCGTCAACAGCCAATTTTATTTCACAGTAAATTTGGAATTTAGTTATTCTACGAAGAATTTATGTTTAAAGAAACAAAGGGTAACACGCTTGTCTTTGTTTTTCTGCAGTAATTAGTTATTTAATGATCTCACTCGAACGCTTTAAATAACGATAAAAACAGTGGTATGATTGTTTTTTAAAATGACCGAGATCTAGCCAGGTGACGTCACTCAGCTAAAATTTCTAGTAGAAATGAATACAAAATATCGTTTTTCTCCTAAACCCGTGCGAATTTTTACTTAAAACCTGGTAAACATTTTCACAATGTTACTTAGAGTAAATTGAGGTCTTATTCAAAATTTAGTGAATTTTCCCTTTAAGCGATCCATCAGCCGTCAACGATCAGTCATCAATCAGTCATCGATCAGTCAACAATCCGTCAAAATCTGACGGATAGGAGAAGTAATTCACGTATTTGACGGATACAATACGTAAATTACGTGACTGACGGATGATTGATCGGTCCTATCCGTAAATGACTGATTGATTGCCTTACGTCATCTTTCAAGTCAATACATTTTGCGAAATGATAATTTCGTTTCAACACAAAAATGAATTTAGAATTGAAATATATAAAAAAAGTTATTATAACACCCTTGGTATATTTAATCCGTACGTTAAGGTTAATATTATCTTAACTTGATGTTTCTGCTTGTACGTAGGAAATGCACAGTATATAATACAGTTTGTTCGAATGCATTAAAATTTGGAAGCACATCTGATTTGACCAATCGTCGAAAATAGACAAATTTAATTTGATTTTAAAAAAAAGTTAATTGTTAGACAATAACAGGAATGCAAATAAAAGCGAAACAAAAATGGAATGACAAAAAAAAAAAAAAAAACAAATGATTTGACGCATTCATACACGAAAGACCTTCTTTTAAAACACTAAATATGCTACAATTGATTTAAATTGTGATTCATGAAATAAAAAAAAATCTTCGACAGGAATATGATGAATAAAATTTTCAAAAAACTAAATTGTTTAGGTCATTTTTAAAGATTAAGTTTCAACCGCAGACTAAAAATCTGATTTTTCAACCCTTCAGTACGCTTAAATTCATTAAAATTGTTCTTCGCAAAATATAAAACTCCTTTGAAAGGATATGATGAATAAATTTTTTGAAAAAATTCAAATTGTTTTGGTCATTTTTAAAGATTGAGTTTAAACCACACCAAAAATCTGATTTTTCAACCTAAAAGAATGCTATAATTCATTAAAATTGTGTTTCGCAAAATATAAATCTCCTTCGAAAGGATATGATTAATAAAATTTTCAAAAAAATTAAATTGTTTTGGTAATTTTTATAGACAGAGATTAAACCGCACAAAAAATCTAACTTTTCAAGCCTTAAATATGTTAAAATTCATTAAAATTGTGTTTGGCAAAAGATAAAACTCCTTCGAAAGGATATGATGAATAAAATTTTCAAAAAAATTCAATTATTTTGGCCATTTTTACAGACAGAGTTTAAACCACAGACTAAAAATCTAACTTTTCAAGACTTGAATATGTTAAAATTCATTAAAATTGTGTTTCGCGAAAGATAAAACTCCTTCGAAAAGATATGATGAATAAAATTTTCAAAAAATTCAAATTGTTTTGGTCATTTTTATAGACAGAGTTTAAACCGCACACTAAAAATCTGACTTTTCAACCCTTAAGTATGCTAAAATTCATTAAAATTGTGTTTTTCAAAATAAAAAACTCCTTCGAAAGGATATGATGAATAAAATTTTTAAAAAATTAAAATTGTTTTGGCAATTTTTATAGACTGAGTTTAAACCACAGACCAACCATCTAATTTTTCAACCCTTAAATATGCTAAAATTCCTTAAAATTGTCATTCACAAAATAAAAAACTCCTTCAAAAGGATTGTATGAAGTAAAATTTAAAAAAAACTGAATTGTTTTGGTCATTTTTAAAGATTGAGTTTAAACCGCACACCAAAAATCTGATTTTTCAACCTAAAAGAATGCTTAAATTCATTAAAATTGTGCTTCACAAAATATAAAACTCCTTGGAAAGGATGTGATGAATAAAATTTTCAAAATATTTTAATTGTTTTGGTCATTTTCATAGACAGAGTTTAAACCGTACTCTAAAAATCTAAGTTTTCAAGCATTAAATATGTTAAAATTCATTAAAATTGTGTTTCGCAAAAGACAAAACTCCTTCGAAAGGATATGATGAATAAAATTTTCCAAAAATTTCTATTGTTTTTGTCATTTTTATAGACAGAGTTTAAACCGCACTCTCAAAATCTAACTTTTCAAGCCTGAAATATGTTAGAATTCATTAAAATTGTGTTTCACATTAAAATTGTGTTTCGCAAAAGATAAAACTCCTTCAAAAGGATATGATGAATAAAATTTTTGAAATATTTCAATTGTTTATGTCATTTTTATGAACAGAGTTTAAACCGCACTCAAAAAATCTAACTTTTCAAGCCTTAAATATATTAAAATTCATTAAAATTGTGTTTCGCAAAAGACAAAACTCCTTTGAAAGGATATGATAAATAAAATTTTCATAAAATTTCAATTGTTTTGGTCATTTTTATAGACAGAGTTTAAACCGCACTCTAAAAATCTAACTTTTCAAGCCTTAAATATGTTAAAATTCCTTAAAATTGTGTTTCACATCAAAATTGTGTTTCGCAAAAGATAAAACTCCTTCGAAACTTTTCAAGCCTTAAATATGTTAAAATTCATTAAAATTGTGTTTTGCAAAAGATAAAACTCCTTCAAAAGGATATGATGAATAAAATTTTCAAAATATTTAAATTGTTTTGGTCATTTTCATGGACAGAGTGTAAACCGCACTTTAAAAATCTAAGTTGTCAAGCCTTAAATATGCTAAAATTAATTAAAATTGTGTTTCGCAAAAGATAAAACTCCTCTGAAAGGATATTATGAATACAATTTTCCAAAAATTTCAATAGTTTTGGTCATATTTATAGACAGAGTTTAAACTGCACACTAAAAATCTAACTTTTCAAGCCTTATATATGTTAAAATTCATTAAAATTGTGTTTCGCAAAAGATAAAACTCCTTCAAAAGGATATGATGAATAAAATTTTAAAAATATTTCAATTGTTTGGTCATTTTTATAGACAAGAGTTTAAACTGCAGTCTAAAAATCTAACTTTTCAAGCCTTACATATGTTCAAATTCATTAAAATTGTGTTTTGCAAAAGATAAATCTCCTTCAAAAGGATATGATGGATAGAATTTTCAAAAAAATTTAAATTGTTTTGGTCATTTCTACAGACTGAGTTTAAACCACAGACCTAAAATCTGACTTTTCACACTTAAATATGCTGAAATTTGTAAAAATTGTTTTTTGCAAATGATAAAACTTCTTCAAAAGGATATGATGAATAAAATTTTCAAAATATTTAAATTGTTTTGGTCATTTTCATAGACAGAGTTTAAACCGCAGTCTAAAAATCTAAGTTTTCAGGCCTTGAATATGCTAAAATTCATTAAAATTGTGTTTCGCAAGAGACAAAAATCTTTCAAAAGGATATTATGAACAAAATTTTCCAAAAATTTCTATTGTTTTAGACATTTTTATAGACGAAGTTGAAAATGCACACTAAAAATCTAACTTTTCAAGCCTTATATATGTTAAAATTCATTAAAATTGTGTTTCACAAAAGATAAAACTCCTTCAAAAGGATATGATGAATAAATTTTTGAAATATTTCAATTGTTTTGGTCATTTTCATAGACAGAGTTTAAACCGCAATCTAAAAATCTAACTTTTCAAGCCTTAAATATGTTAAAATTCATTAAAATTGTGTTTCATAAAAGACAAAACTCCTTTGAAAGGATATGATGAATAAAATTTTCATAAAATTTCAATTGTTTGGGTCATTTTTATAGACAGAATTAAAACGGCAGACTAAAATCTAACTATCAAGCCTTATATATGTTAAAATTCATTAAAATTGTGTTTCGCAAAAGATAAAACTCCTTTGAAAGGATATGATGAATAAAATTTTTAAAATATTTCAATTGTTTGGTCATTTTTATAGACAAGAGTTTAAACTGCAGTCTAAAAATCTAACTTTTCAAGCCTTAAATATGTTAAAATTCATTAAAATTGTGTTTCGTAAAAGATAAAACTCCTTCGAAAAAATATGATCAATAAAATTTGCAAAAAAATATTGTTTTGGTCATTTTCAAAGATCGAGACTCAGTTTAAGATGCAGACTTGTATTATGCAGTTAAGATACCCAGTTCTCAGTCACAAATACATTTAAACGATTTAAATTGAAACAAAATACAGCATTTGTTTATTCGTCTTTATATTCGAAAAAGAAGTATCTAACAACCTGAAAACACACGAGAATAATATTATGTTTATTCGTTTTGCCTTAAAATTCCAAATATTTACGTATCCGTCATACGTGATTTACTGATTGATACAACACGTAATTGACGGATGCGATCAGTAAAATACGTTTACATCCGTAAAATACGTACACATCCGTTATTCATGGATCCGTCATCGATCAGTGAAAAATCAGTCATCAATCAGTCAAAAATCCGTCATCAATCAGTCAACAATCCGTCAATAAGTAACGGCTACTGATATAAGGACTGTACCATCTGTTTTTATTTTGACATTTTCCAAAGTTGGTTATTTTTGGTACCGCCAGTATTTATTTTGATAACATTTTGCGATGTCGGTAATATTTAGTTCCATCTTTTTTTATTTTGACTTTTTCCGATGTCGCTTATTTTTGGTAACATCTGTTTTTATTTTGACAACATTTTCCGATGTCGGTTTTTTTGATACCCTTTTTTAATTTTGACAATATTTTCCGATGTCGGATGTCTCCAAATTATATGTGTGTCATATTCCGATTTTATGTTCTGATTGTCACTTCTTTGCATTATTTTGGGGGAGACGACTGACAAGTTAACTGTGTAAAGACTACTGTGCTTTTCAGTTTAACTTTACCGCTGAAATTCAACCCCTTTTCGCAAAATAAACACGTTGTCATATTTCAATGAAACCTGTCATGAGTAGGGTCAAAATGGGGGAGGGTAAAGAGTCCGTTTTCCTAACTCCCGACAAATTTCAACTTATCCTTTTCATGCAGAAAGTGAAGTGTGTCCACTTCCCGCTAATACTTTATTAGAACTACTATTAATGCCCAACTGAGATTTAAAATATTTGTATATGTCGATCTAATAGGTATTTTTCAAATTATCTCCCTTGGGTAATTCCTGCTTTTATGAAACTTTGTAGGTCTTGCCTTTAGTGAATCTTTTTAAGTGAAATCTAAGAAAAGAATCAGGGAAAATGTATTTTAAATGTATTATGTAATTAAAGGATTTCCATACTGTATTTTAGGATCTGAGGGGGGTAAATATTAGATTTACCCCTGAAGACCCTAAAATACAGTTTGGTTATCTATATCCTAATGCATGTGCGAAATCGACTGTAGAATAAAAAAAGTTTGGTTTGCGTCTGCAAAAATACGTTGCTTATGGTTCCGACGGCAAACCTTGGATTTTAACCCCTGAAAAGTAGCGTGAGAAACATATGTGCAATAGAATAAAAGATATTCGAAATGGATGAACATCTAATGAAAAAAAAAACGAAAAAGAATTAACGGATTGACACCTTTGTTTTCTTTGACGGGAAATTTTTACATTTTTTCTTTGCTTTCGAATGAAAGATATGAAATTAATAAAAAAAAATCTGTGATAAAGCTATATTCCCCGACTTTGGCGTACCTTTACGAAAGAGAGTTGATTTCCTATCTGGATCAACGAGTACAGAACTGTCCATCTTGTTGTCTTTGAGGTTGTCGAAACTACATTTTTCAACGACTTCATCAATAAAGGACTCCGAATGAGGAACATCTAGAAACTTTGCAAGTGCTGTGACGTTCTTTTTTGGTTCCTGAAAATAAAATCTTCAAATAGTTTTATTCCGTCGATTTAATTTCATATTTATAATCAATTAGATGGCATTTATCTGGCAGTGCAGGGGCATGCATAAATATTTTGAATGACCTGTATGATCTAGTGCTCAAGACGGCATCGGAAGGATCGACGACCAAGTATTTGCAAACAGTGAGGGGGTTCCAATGGGAATTTTGAAAAAAGGTGTTCCAGTCTACATTTTGTACCATTTTTTCAGTTTGGGTCTTTATTCTGCGATAATTTTTTTTGTCTGTAAGGAGGCCGACGTGCACACTCCGATCAACTAATGCTGAAGTCTATTATAAGGAACTAGAGCGGACACTATTTTATCATTACAAAAGGGACACTTCCACTTGAATGTAACGAAGCGATCCATTTAAATATGCAATCTCGGCAGTTTCTTTAGCGGTCTCCGCTTGTGGAACTAGTTTTTTATGATACAGCTGAATTTAGTACTGAAGGTATAAAGTTATGCCCATTTAACCAATCAGTCATTCGATACCGAGGCAAAGCACATGGTTGAAAAGTAAGAAAGTTTTTCAGAGGGGTTTGAGGAAATTTACCCAAAGTCTCCAACGACATACATGTAAATTGAGAAAGTTCAATGATATCAATGGTAGTCTTAATCAAATAAAAAAATTAACGAATACCAACAGTACAGAGCCGCTTAGAAGGCGTTGGCCATTATGGAGGAATACCCTTTACACGCCCACAAGAAAAAATAACAAATTTCAATAATACTTGCACGTTGAAAGTCAGTAAGAATTATAAAGAATATTAGATTGCATGGTGCACTTTAGACCGAATTCTTCTGCCTCTATGGTGCAAATATTACCTATTTATCGTTTATCTTTTCTATTTGGACTTTTATATTTTATTTTTTATTTTTTGCTGTTGCCACATTACCTATTTTTCGTTAACTTTTCTATTTGGACTTTTATTATTATTTTTTTTATTTTTGCTGTTGCCCTATATTTGGACTTTTATTTTTTATTTTTTTATTTTTGCTGTTGCCTATTGGGCAACAGCAAAAAAAAAAATGCAGGTTCAAATAGAAAAGATAAACGATAAATAGGTAATATTTGCACCAAAGAGGCAGAAGAATTCGGTCTAGGTGCACTTCTACAATATAAACTTAAGCATATCTGCAAGTTTGGTTGAAAAGTATAAGGCGTTTTAGAATGAGTTGCAGATGTCGCTGAGTATTTTGCTGCCGAACAAACGGACGGCACCAGGCGAGGGATCGCGATTCTTATGTGTCGATCCACTGGGAGCAGACAACACTATAAAGTTGTTTTGGCGCTTAAATATTTTAATCACTTTTCAATACAACAAATTGGCATTTTGCAATAGGAATGTAAAAATTCCGGAGTCATAGTCTGAAAGTAATAGAAACCGTTCAAATGCGATAAAATGAGCTTAATATACAGTTACCATAAGTAAATCTTCATACAAAACTGAAAACATGTTTGCCTTGCCGACTGCAGACATCATTTCCTTTGTGTAATAAAACCAACCAGTATAAAATGTATCTGTAAGTAATACAAGAAGAGCTATGTATTCACACCGACCGGTATACAATGTATCAGTAAGTAATACAAGTAGAGCTATGTATTCACACTGACCAGTATACAATATATCAGTAAGTGATACATGCAGAGCAATGTATTCACACTGACCAGTATGCAATATATCAGTAAGTAATACAAGAAGAGCTCTGTATTCACACTGACCAGTATACAATATATCAGTAAGTAATACAAGAAGAGCTATGTATTCACATCGACCGGTATACAATATATCAGTAAGTAATACATGCAGAGCTATGTATTCACACTGACCATTATACAATATATCAGTAAGTGATACAAGAAGAGCTATGTATTCACCCTGACCAGTATACAATATATCAGTAAGTAATACATGCAGAGCAATGTATTCACACTGACCAGTATACAATATATCAGTAAGTAGTACAAGGAGAGCTATGTATTCACACTGACCAGTATACAATGTATCAGTAAGTAGAGCTATGTATTTACACTGACCAGTATACAATATATCAGTAATACAAGAAGAGCTATGTAATCACACTGACCAGTATACAATATATCAGTAAGTAATACATGCAGAGCAATGTATTCACACTGACCGGTATACAGTACATCAGTAAGTAGTACAAGAAGAGCTATGCATTCACACTGACCAGTATACAATGTATCAGTAAGTAGAACTATGTATTCACACTGGCCAATATACAATATATCAGTAAGTAGAGCTATGTATTCACACTGAACAGTATACAATATATCAGTAAGTAATACAAGAAGAGCTATGTATTCGCACTGACCAGTATACAATATATCAGTAAGTAATACAAGGAGAGTTATGTTTTCACACTGTCAAGTATACAATATATACAATATATCAGTAAGTAATACAAGAAGAGCTATGCAAGTACACCGACCGATATAAATGGTAATGCAAGTAGAGCTTTAGATTCAAACCAACCAGTATAAAATGTATCTGTAAGTAATAAAAGTAGAGCTACATGTATGTTTCACATTGACCAGTATACAATGCATCAGTAAGTAATACAAAAAGAGCATTCAAATGTTAGTACTTTTTTGTATTCCATTTGTAATTACATTTGCTGTACTCGATATACAAAAATCAGACAAATTCTTTCATGATGTGTCTTTAACAGCACAAAACAGGCGACTTCCTCCCTTTCATGAAAATATAATCAATATTCATTTTTGGTCTTATGAAAAGATAATTGATTGTTTCTTGTTCTGTTAAAATCAGGGGGTATTTGAGGTCAACTCGTTTTGTTTTATGATACTTTGTATAGGATTGAATTCAGTCTTATCTCAAGCTAGGTGCATCTTGCACTCTTATGAAAAATATACAAAACAATTCATACTGTTTTGACTGCACAGAAAGAAAAAAAAATATTAGGACTCACCTTTTAGGATAAAATTGTCAAAAAATTCTGACCATGTCCATTTCGGCACTCCCAACTTCCCTTGCAAAAAGTTGTATAAAGAGATGTATCTGTCTTTTGGATTCCTATTAAGGTATACGATTTTGTATCCATTTTCTATGTGTTTTCTTGGAAGAAAACTAAATGGTAAGTGCGTGCTGAATATCCTTAGTTTCTTTTGTTCAATCATTTCAAATTTTCTTAAACATTCTAGATTTAAATCCCACCAAGGACCAAGTGTATTGTATTCTGCAGACTGCGACAACAACATGGAAATTATTTCATGCATCCAGTGTGTCCCTACAAAATATTGTTTATAAATATAAATCGGTTCGTTTCAGAAAACTTATTTTTATTAATATTATATTTTTAAAATGTTTTCTTGCACCGTCTGTAAAATACGAAAACCTAATAACACATTATTGCAACATCATTTTTGTCATGAGATAAAGAGTAATAAGGGACCGACCATTTAACTTGAAGGGGGGGGGTATGGTTTTTTTCTAAAAAAATATTTTGGATCTGATTTTATGGGAAAAAAATATTTTGGTTGCCAAAATGATGAAAAAAAACTTTCTGAAGGACGCTTTCTGCCCCAAAAAATAATGTTAATTTTGAAAAAAAAAATATTTTGTTGATACACGTGCAAAAAATTTTCTGTCCAGAAAAAAAACCATAGCCCCCCCCCCCCTTCAGGTTAAATGGTCGGTCCCTAAGTTCTTGCATAAGCTCAAATTTAAGATTGGGATATCTTTCACAAGTGTTAGAAATTTCGTTTTTTTCTCGAGTTGAGCGCAGCGCGAAACGAGAGAAAGTCATGATGTAGAATATTTTACTCGAGTGACAAAAGTTAAAATGAAGCACTTCAATATCAACTTATCAACAAATGCTAAAGTATCAACATCTCTATTGTTTTAACAGCACGAGAAGTTGTATATAATAGTTATCCATGAGACAAATTTCTAAATTGTATGTTAAAATAGATTGAATTAATCTTTGGAACAAATTATAAGCTACTTTAACAGAAATAATCCTACACTCTGAAGTGTATACTTTCAAGACAAAAATGTTTTTTTAGCTTTAATTGTAAGATCCACTACACAGTTTAACAGGCTACAATATTTGTTTTAATTATCATTGTTTTCGCATTCTTAACATTTACTGTCAGAACATCTTAAATATATGTTTTGAATTAATATCATTGTTTTTTCTCTCTCAACATTTACTGTCAGTAGCCATTTATAAAAAAAACGGAGTGCTTTTGTACTTACTTTTGGAATACTCTTTGTAAAGCATATTTTACCTTATTCGCTAATTTTAAATCTAAATAGTCTGATTCTAGTCATTAATAAGTTCGTTTCCCGAAAATAATATAATCTGACTTTTGAAATTTTGATTTATAATGTCATTCAGTTTCGTAAATATGCCAGTTTTTGTAAGTTACATGTATGTGACTTTTGGATCAATATTCTACGATTAAGAGCATGCAGTTAACTGCATAAATAAACGAAATCTCTTTGTATTGTATAGCAACATAGTTTTTCCCTATGAAAGCAACCAAAAGTAAGCGTGCAACAAGTATTAGCTTTCCAAAAAGCTAGTCTGACGTCAGCATTCTTTTACTTAGACAATAAAAAGTATATTTTGTTTGATGATTAATAAGAATTTCCTAGCTACATATTGGCAGCGGTAATCAAACAAAACTCACAATATAATTCAACAATTGCGGTTCTCCTGGTATATAGGAAGGACATAATTAACAAACGAACTGGTTTCTTTGCCTTTTATTCAAACAGAACCAGTATAACAAGTTTCCAAAAGTGTTAATGTAGAAAATAATGCTTGTTTATTTATATGCCAACTGCAAGCTTAAAGAATGGTATCTAATGTCATTTAAAATATTATCGCGGAATATCAATAAATGAAAATCACGATCGTAAGTGTTAAGTTTGCAATGATATTGTCGTAACCAGAATGTGGGCGAAGAAAGAAAAAGATGTGGAGACATTGTCAAACTGGATCAGGTCGATTAAGTCATTATTAATGAATCGTATCCGGCGCTTGAAAACATCAATGAAAACTAGAACGCCCAGTATATTTGATGATCCTCTTGTTGCTAAAACATTGACAAACCTCCAGGAAAATACGTCATAGTACATGCAGACAAAGCTTCTACCAATATTGTGTTTGTATGCAAGAAACACTATTTAGACTGTCTTGTTAAGGAGATAGGTATTGACTCTTCATCTGGCAAGCCTACTTATTCCCCAACTACATTATCAAAGGACGAGATAATCACAAATCACACTTCTGTGTTAGCATCATTCGGTATAAAAGTTGATGATAATAACAGTTATTTCCCTTATATTTACTGGGTGCCTAAGCTTAACAAGAATCCCTACAAACAGAGATTCATTGCAGGATCTGCCAGATGCAACACTAAGCCCCTACCCAAACTCCTTACCACTTTACTGACTGCAGTAAGAGATGGTCTAAAAAGCTACTGCGAAAAGCCTATTCCACGAGCGGCGTGAATCAGGTGTGGATTCTTAAAAATTCCAAAGATCTCATTGAACAGCTCTCCTCAAACAGTCTCGCATACTGCAATAGCATTCAAACTTTTGATTTTTCTACCCTTTATACAACTCTTCCCCATAATAAACTTAAAACAGTAATTTCCGATCTGATACATCAATGATTCTGTACCAAAAACGGAGAAAGCAGGTATTCCTATCTGGTAATAGGAAAAGATAAGACATATTTTGTAAAGAACCGTACTGAGTCGAACAAGAAATACAGTGAAAATGACGTGATTAAAATACTTGAATTTTTGATCGACAACATTTTTGTTGAATGTGGAGGCCGTGTTTTTCAACAGACAATAGGGATTCCTATGGGAACAAATTGTGCATCACTTTTAGCTGACCTTTTCCTTTTTTCGTATGAAGCAAAGTTTTTA
>MJUU01068157.1:121489-143103 GCA_002080025.1 Modiolus philippinarum | reverse complement strand
ACAAAAACAATAAGTCTCCCAAACTTCGTTTGGGAGACTTAATAATAAGAAACGGAGCAAAAACAATAAGTCGCCAAACTTCGTTTGGGCGACTAAATAATAAGAAACGGAGGAATAACAATATGTCGTCCCGACTACGTCTTAATAATAATAAGAAACGGAGCAAAAACAATAAGTCGCCAAACTTCGTTTGGGCGACTTAATAATAATAAGAATAAGAAACACAGCAAAAACAATAAGTCTTAATAATAATAATAACAAAGAAACGGAACAATAATAATATGTCTACCCGACTTCGTCTGGGGCGACATAATAAGAAACGCAACAAAAACAATAAGTCTCCAAACTTCGTTTTGGAGACTTAATAAGAAACGCAAAACACAATAAGTCTCCTCACTTCGTTTGGGAGACTTAATAAGACACGCAACAAAAACAATAAGTCTCCCAACTTCGTTTGGGAGACTTAATAATAAATAGTAAAAGACAAAAGAAATAAAGGTGGAATAACTAGGGCAACGATTTTAATTGCCACTGCAAAGGGTGAGAAATGGAAAGGAGCAGGAAATTTAGCTTTCAATACCGCCTCATAAGGCTGCTATCCTTGTCTACGATAGTATGCGGTCAGGCTTTCCGAATTACGACCCAACTATCCCGCATGGACAGGACATTTCCCTCTCAACCACCTGGAGTCGCGCCCGGCAGCTTTGTAAAAGGAGCCCATGAAAACCGATTGAGGTGCCGGTTAAAACTAATTCTTTAAAAAATACCTGTGAAGATCTATCTTTATCTAGTAATAAAACAATAAATAGTCAGATAATATATAATTATCGGGAATATTCAACTCCTAAACAATAAATGCTGTGCATTCGTTAATTGCTGCGTTGTTGAATTATTCACCGGACGAAACTACTCAACCGGATGTAGTACCACTTTAGTGTCTACAATTAGGCGAAATGAGGGACCCAAATTTGGTGTTTTTGGTTATGCAAGTAATGCACTATGCGTCGAGATAAATTTAAAAAATGGAGCAAACATTCCTGTGCGTTGTTTATACACTCACTAAATCGATACTACGTAACTTACTTTGTACAAAAAATGCATGTTAATGTAATTTTTCAGTTTGCATTTATCAAATCTATAGGGTGTCATAGCAATGATCAAGGAGGAATTTGTTGGAAGGAAGCAATCTGGAACCATGCCAAATTTCACGTCGCTGCTAAATTACATATGTGCAACATTTTATTTGAATAATAAACTAGCAATCAAAACTTGCCAGGTGTTTTCTTATTGGATTTTAGATATGCAGCTGACACACTTGGAAAGCACTGGACGTCAAACTCTGCTAATAAATCAGACCATTAGTTGTTGAACAACTCAGAGATCAAAACCCTTAGGGTCATATGCACAATTGCTACTATGGTTTCGCTATTAGCAGGGTTTTACAGGATGATTGATATTTATATATCATCTACTTATCAATGCCACACTATTACATAGCATAATAAAGTTTAAATAAGTACTCCGAGTTATGCAGCAAGATAGCGACAAATTATAAATATTTCTAGAAATATCAAATGGACGGGAGTTTTCACTTTTAAAAGGTCTAAAAAATATTGTTCTAATTCTGTACCCTACGATTTTTTGGAAGCCTTTATGAATGGCAATGTGATTTGAAAATAAAGCCGATTTTTCGTCGCTGTATTTCACAATTGATGGAACTCAAGTGAAAAGTTCAACACATAAGGAAGACTCAGAGTAAAGAAATACTAGGAATAAAAGCAGATCTTCGAAAATATATTTAAGTTTGTATCTTGTATTGTCATAAAAGTAAGAGCAAACATCTGTGCTTTGCAACGTTTCCTGAAAACGTGCTAAGAAATCTTGAACTTTATCATTTCCTGCAATACCTGTTAACAAAGATGTCCATTTCTTATTTGTGTGTGCCTTTCAAACATTTTAAAATGTCATTAAGAAGTTATTGATCTACTTTTTATTGATATTGGAGGAAATCCAAATTATCAGAACCTTCTTAGGCAACTGTTGAAATTGTTTTGTTGTAAATTTATCTATGATTAAAAAATCTATTATTTTTTTCATTCGATTAAAAACGGTCACCATCATCTTGAATTGTTTCTTTTAAATAAAGAAGAAAATAAACAAGTGATCATGCCTTTTTTTTATAAAAAAAAAAGATTTTAATAATGCATCTAACTTGAAATTATTAAGCGGGCGTTTTACATCTTAGAACCTTTATTGGAGTGTTAAATTACAAACCGGAAGGAACAGTTGATTTTCCGCATATGCTCTGATTTTTAATGATTGTATATTAACGTTGTGAAAATCTAAGTTATGATCAAGATAATCCCAGCAAAAGTTAATTTACTCAAAAACGCTTCAGGCGTGAACTTCTGGAGAAAGCCTTAATTGCAACTCCAAAAGCCCTGTATATTTGCTCTTTGAGTTCTTTTTAGGTCTTTTTGAATACATTTGTACCATGGACAGAAATGATTTATGGAACCTCATGATCCCCAACATAAAAATAAACTTATGTATGACATTTACAAGCACTCAAAGATGCCGCTTTCAGGGAAAGGCAATACTGTAGGACTTGCTGAGAAATTTGCTAACATTCGATGTGTCTGAAGCTGCACCATCTACCGTCGAAATAACTATCGAAATAGAAATGTGATTCGTTAGTCGAACGCCTTTTTGTACTATTTAAGTTACATGGTGACGGAACCCTTACAAGTACTCCACTTCAACTCTTTTTTTTTTCGAGATGAGAAATCCCGAGTGAACTGGCTAGAAATTTCCGAGATATATAAACCAACCCTTTTTCTGAGGGGTTATATGTTCTGGGTTCTGTCACACCTTTAATCGTCCTGTGCAATGCAGACGTCAAGGAGAAGTTGAGGCATAGTGTGTACTACATGAACCAGGAATTGTGTTTTTTTAATTGCTATCGATAACGTATTGTAACCTTCATCATAAAAGTTGAGAAAATATAAGAAATTAGAAAATATGTTCTAAAAAATACAAAGAGGCAAAGGAATGTCTACAGTGCTGTCTTGACAATTGTCGGAGAGCCACTCCCCATTATTACAGTTATAACTGTTCAAACACTTCCAGCGAAAAAAAGAACCTCATTAAGAATACTCATGTTACGCGTACAATGAATAACCATGAGACCCGTAACGATTGGTTCTAATTGTTTAGTCTTCTTGGATGACCAAGCATGTTCTTCAAAGGTGATTAGGAGGATACCGTATTTATGAGGGGTCAGCAGGTCATAATACGGAAAGTCTGTCCGCGAACTCATCGATGATAGGACAAAATACATAATACGAAGCAACTTGTTCATTAATGGGATAACAAAAGACAACTTGAAATGAACATCTCAAACTGTTAGACCCGGTACCTTAATTGGTTCCATGGACAACCACAGTTGATGATTAGGCAAATAACCTGTCTATGAGGGGTTGTCAGTCACAATACTTTGTAAGAGACGGTCGAATGGTCATCCATTTATACTGTCTAGTTGCGGCATAAAGCGTTGAAATATTTTATTAAATATAGTCTATAATATACCAATCATATGTGGTTTATTCATAATTAATTAAAGTTAAATGCAAAAATACAAGCTGTCGGATAATGGCCTTCCTGTATTCCAAATATAAAGATGATATAAATAATATTATACTGCAACCTCTCTATTTGCGTAAGTAAACTGCATTGACTGTATAAACTTAAGTGATATACAGTCACTGACCATATGACACTTTCTCAATGACGTCAACAATGTGTTTCCGTAGAGATTGCTCCATTACGTTGCAAGAAAACATTAATTCATCTCGAGCTAGCGACTTTTTAAATCATCATTTTTACCGATAAACTTTTCCTAAAATTTGCTTTGCTCATGTTGCAGTATAAACACAATAACAGTACATTGACTTGACATAAACTTTATATAAGGATTCGGCTCGAAACGGTGAAAATGCTCGCCAAAGGCTCGCATTTTCCCGCGTTTCTAAACCTCATCCTTATATTGTGTTTATGTCAAGTCAATGTACTGTTATTGTCTATATATATGGTGGGGCGTCCGTATGGCGGGATAGCGTATCTTTACTTTAACATTACTTTACATATTAATTCTTTTCAGATCATAAACTTGTTTCCTTTGGCAAAAAAGGCTAAATTTAATAAAAATCGTTTTAGTGTTTATGAAACCGGAAGTAAACATTCGCCATGATGAATCCTTTGCCTAAGTTTCCAGTTTCAAAGATCTTCGTATTAAACTTTCATCTCAATTCAACTTTAATTCATTTACGATGATTTATAACTAGAAGCTCAGAGACTGAGCCTGTATCGCTCACCTGAAAAAAATGCTTCTATGCCGATCCCATGAATGTCCAAAAATGATGTTTATTACCAATGGGGTCTAATGTTTAGCTATGTTCTCCATTAGCACCCGTGTTTTTATACCCCCTGCAAACAAAGTTTGGGGGTTTATAGGAATCACCCTGTCCGTCCGTCTGTCCGTCTGTACCTTGTCAGCGCATGTTCTCCTAAACGGCTGCTTGGATTTTGATGAAATGTTACACAGTTGTAGTACACTATCTGAAGATGTGCATGAAGTAAATATGGTTGCTGCCCGAAATTTTGAAGGGGAGATAATTCGTCTTTGAATATTTTCTGGAAAAAAGGGGAGGCGAACCTTGTCAGCGCATGCTCTCCTAAATGGCTGCTTGGATTTTGATGAAATGTTACACAGTTGTAGTACACCGTCTGAAGATGTGCATGAGGTAATATGGTTGCTGCCCGAAATTTTGAAGGGGAGATAATTAGTCTTTGAATATTTTCTGGAAAAAGGGGGAGGCGAACCTTGTCAGCGCATGTTCTCCTAAACGGCTGCTTGGATTTTGATGGAATGTTACACAGTTGTAGTACACTATCTGAAGATGTGCATGAAGTAAATATGGTTGCTGCCCGAAATTTTGAAGGGGAGATAATTCGTCTTTGAATATTTTCTGGAAAAAAGGGAAGGCGAATCTTGTCAGCGCATGCTCTCCTAAATGGCTGCTTGGATTTTGATGAAATGTTACACAGTTGTAGTACACCATCTGAAGATGTGCATGAATTAATATGGTTGCTGTTTGAAATTTTGAAGGGGAGATAATTTGCCTTTGAATATTTTCCGTGTAAAGGGGGAGGGGTGATCCTTGTCAGCCCATGTTCTCCTAAACTACTGCTTGAATTTTGATGAAATGTTGCAGTTTTAGTACACCAACTGAAGATGTGAATGAGGTAATATAGTTGCTGTCCAAAATTTTGAAGGGGAGATAATTCGTCTTTGAATATTTTGGAGAAAAACGGGGGAGGTATATCATTTTGTCCAGACTTGTATTGTGTCTACATTTGTAATGTGTCCACAACTGTATTGAGTCCACACACACTTACATTTACACTTGCCATATTGATTCAGGGTTCAATTAGCGGGGGGAATACCTGGCTGCCATTCGGCGACAGCTCTAGTTTTTTCTGATCCTATTGAAATGAGTAATTTTTGCAAAGGACCTTCTATACATTTAGTTAAATTTGCTTGGATAGTTTCAGAGAAGACGATGAAAAGGATGGTTTTCTCATATCGGGCTCCAATGTTCTACACTGGCGGCCATTTTTTTTATTGGATCTAAATGAAATGAGCAATCTTTGTTAAGGACCTTCCATACATCATTCCTGTAAAGTTTTGTTGAATTTGCTTCAGTGGTTTCAGAAGAGAAGATGAAAATGTGATTTTTCAAATAGGGTCCAATGTTAAACCCTAGTTCCGTGCTGGCAGTCATGTTTTTCGTCGGATCAGAACGAAATGAGCAATCTTTGTAAAGGACCTTTCGTACATCTTTCCTGTAAAGTTTGGTTGAATTTGCTTCAGAGGTGAAGATGAAATTGTGATTTTCCCATAGGGTCCAATGTAAAACTATGTTCCATGCTGGCGGCCATGTTTTTTTTATCGGATCTGCATGAAATGAGCAATCTTTGTTAAGGACCTTTAGCACATCATTCCTGTAAAGTTTGGTTGAATTTTGCTTCCGTGGTTTTAGAGGAGAAGATGAAAATATGATTTTTCCCATAGGGTCCAATGTTAAACCAAAGTTCCACGCTGAGGCCATGTTTTTGTCGAATCGGAACTAAAGGAGCAATGTTTGTTAAGGACCTAAGGTTAATCATTTCTGTGAAGTTTAGTTGAAATTGCTTCAGTGGTTTCAGAGGAGAAGATGAAAATGTGATTTTTCCTATAGGTTCCAATGTTAAACCTAAGTTCCGCGCTGGCGGCCATGTTTTTTGTCGAATTGGAACGAAATGAGCAATCTTTGTTAAAGACCTTTAGTACATCATTCCTGTAAAGTTTGGTTGAATTTCCTTCAGTGGTTTGAGAGGAGAAGATGAAAATGTGATTTTTCCATAGGGTCTAATGTTAAACTATGTTCGGTGCTGGCGGCCATATTTTTTCATCGGATCGGAAGGAAATGAGCAATCTTTGTTAACGACCTTTAGTAGATCATTCCTGTAAAGTTTGTTGGAATTTGCTTTAATGGTTTCAGAGGAGAAGACGAACATGTAATTTTTCCCATAGGGTGCAATGTTAAACCTAAGTTCCGCGCTGGCGGCCAGGTTTTTTGTCGGACCGGAACAAAATGAGCAATCTTTGTAAAGGATCTTTAGTACGTCATCCCTGTAAAGTTTGGTTGAATTTGCTTCAGTGGTTTCAGAGGAGAAGATGAAAATGTGAAAAGTTAACAGACGACGGACGCCAAGTGATGACAAAAAAATGAGATTTAGAAAACCATTCGGTGTTAATACCTTTCAAATATTTATGTAGCACCAAAGAAATCGAAATTTAGCTATATATATTCAGCGTTGGCTAGGAACTAGTATATTGCCATGCTCTCTCTTCAAGAGCCAGTTACGATATACCATTTTACTTCGGCTTCCCGTCTTATATACTCTCAGAAAGCCGGCCAGAAAATTCCTACTCGACCGACAGCCCGAACTTTTGCTTGTAACAATGTTAAAATGATTATTTTCCTTGCCGGTCGGTATTAAAAAAATCTATACATAATAACAAAGTTATCCTTCAAATTTACCGCCTTAAAAACTTTATATTGATGACAGAGAACTTTTCAATGCAGAAAAAATTAATACGCACAAAAACGTAGTCCCTAATTAAGACGCTATGTAAATGAAATATACTTTGTATGATAAAGTAAAAATGTTATTCTGGAAGGCCATCCGACTTTCTTAACATTAAAAATCCTCCCAATAATCATTATATATACAGATATTGCAAAAATAATGATCTATTAAACAGGAAGTTGATCCGAAAATAGAAACACCGTGAATTTGGAATTTAACGAAAATGAAATTTTGTTAATATCTCAGTTAATTTAGAATGAAATTTGATGCTATGCAAGCAGTAAGTAATTGGATACTCATGTAATTGAAAAATCAACCTTGGGGAAAATGAAACTTCGTACCCAAGTTCAAAAATTACAAAACTTTATCTTAAGAAAGGTGAAAAACTATTAAATACTTATTGAATCTTCAGTTAATTAAAATTACCTTCAATCAGAATTGCGGTGCTATTGATTTAGAAAGGAATAAACCCTTAGGATCATAAATTACAAGTTTGTACAAAAAAAATGATGCCCAAAATGACTTGTTGAAAGAACAATCATTTATCAAAATATATTTTATGGAAGGCTGAATTTAATGCCTTTACGTATTTCTTCCTTTTTCGGAAATTGAAATTCAGTTGTCTCGTTCTGATATTGCAGACATACTACTCACTGGTTGCAAAACTCTAACTATGTTATTAAACAATAAGATGATAAAATACTTGAAGATAAAACCCTTAGGGTCATAAAAGCACTTTGTTCATTTTGTCCATAGCAAGGTTGTGATGATGTTTTGTTTTTTTTCTTTCAATAACGCATCTTTTACTAAATGGATCCAATCAATATATCTTACAGAAACCGCTCAACAACTTTTTGGACTCTCTCTAATTTGACAAAATATTCATCTCAAAACTAAACTTTACGACAAAAAGGATGTTTTTTATTTCATAGCTATGAATTTCCCTAACATGGACAGCGATATTTTTACGGAGTGTATGTTTCACAGTTGATTCGTCACACAAGAGCTAGCTTCAATAATGAATGTTTCTCAATAGGCATTTTTATCTCTGAGACCGCCTGGTTAATCAAGTCTTCAGAAATAAAAATGCCTAATTAGAAAAACTGAATAATTGGTGCTACATGTAGCTCACGCGTAACGAATAAACGAGACGCCAAAAAAACTAAATTTTGTAACTGTGTCCACCTCTGTCTTCTTAATTAATTCTAAAACAAACTTTTCGTTTTTGCGGTATGTGACCTGTTGAAGAAACTGCTCAATATCATGGTTGCAGGGAAAGATGTGCCGTACTTATTTGACGGTTTTCAAAGATGTTGAATTACTTTGAAATGAATGATTTTATTTGGAACTTACAATATCTAAATTAGAAAAATGTGTTTAAAACTAAGGAGTATCTCCCTTATGTAAAGCTGTCCCTAGTCGATTTTGGCTTTCAATTTAGATCTTTTTGATTATTTGTTCTCTATGAACTTTTACACTTCTTTCTATTTCTGGAATTCCAATGTTTTGTATTTATCTGCACTGATGAGACATAAGTTGTCGAAATGGCCATATGCAGAAAGTAAATTTACAGTTATATCAGTAATTGATTTATTACCACTGGACCGATGCAATTGCTGGTGGAATTTATTAGGAAATTAATGTAATTAGTTTTTTATTAGGATATTTATTAGATTTTATTAGACACTTTCCAAAAAAAATATTTAAATAAGAAAAATCTTTCAAAACTAAGGAGTATTTCTCACATGCAAAGTTCTGTCATTAGCTGATTTTTATTTCAATTTAGACCCTTTTCATTATTGTTCTGTATGACAAGCTTTTATACTTCTTTCGATTTCTTGATCTTAAATGTTTTGATTATATCTGCACAGATGAGACCTAAATTCTTTAAATGGCCATTAACATAAACTAAATTCATAGCAACTTAAATTTACTAGTTTTGTTTACTAATAACAAAATTTCTACGATAAAAGTTGTAAGAGGAGATCGACCGCAATAATTTTTTTGGTTTTATTTATTTATTATTATTTTTTTTTAAGGACCCTTAAAGGTCTCGCCTCGAAGGATCATTCACTTTCTTTGAAGTTGGTAGATAAAATCTGAGTCACATCCTGGGTTTCAGCTTCCAAACTCGAAAAGTCCTTGGATGTTTCTTGGTTATGGTGAAAACGAATTTTCGCCAATGATTTTATCCCAAGCCATTTAACAGAAAGTGCTAACCCACAGTACACTACTGCAGACACTACTTCAACATATTTCGGTATTTCAAATTTTTATCTCTAATAGTTTCAGAGCTATTAAGAACCCGGTTAACAAATTAAGAGCTATTAAGAACCCGGTATACAATCCCATCGATTTCACTTTCACTAAGCAAAATGGGGTTGAAATCTCAATCATTAGATAGCTTCAAGCTTGAAAACTACTACTGAGAAAAAAAATCCAAATTATGCACTAAAACTGCATGGAATTATCTAATTAACAGTGAAAACTAGATCAAAATCGGATAAGAATTAATTTTCGCATTGGTCTGTCGACATATTTTGTGTCGGCAATCGGCACAAAACTTGTTAAATAAAAATCTGTTTTGTTCAATAAATCGTTATGTTTTAATAATACATTATTCCTCAAGTCCAGCAACAAATTCTTGCTTAAGGTTATTTGTTACCTATAACTGAAATTCTGTTCAGGTCTGTCGTATTAATGCTGCAGCTGTAAAAAATTCAAATCACTGTATCTTTTAAAACTAAGCATGGGGAATGTTGGACATATAATTTTGGAATAACAATTTGGTATATCACAAGGAAATTTTAATCGAAACAGAAGCGTTCACTAAAAAATCTGTAGCGTAGCGCTTTCCTTTCCAATTGTATTCCTGTTTTTATAAATAATTCTGGACATTATAGCGTGATACATTTATATCTAAACATGCTGAATGTTTTTCCTCTCAAACTTTGTGTTATCTTCACATATTACTGTTATACTGCGATTATTTTTATATAAAAAAAAATAACGGGTACAAACGACAATGGTCAACATTTACCAGGAGAGCAGGCAAATGGTATATCCAGTGTAAAAATTGTTATTTCAATAAGTAACACGAATGTATTTTGATACATTGTTACTTTTTGCTCATTTCATTTTTCACTTCATCGAAGCACAGGTTCCAAAATTGTCTGACTAGTGGCGTTATTGTTCTGAAACGTATAGCGGAAACGTATAGCGGAACAACGAAAGATCTGAAACGTTGCGTTTCGAATCTGCACTGTAAATAAACATTTAATTGACAAGAACCCAAAAGTATAAGACTGGTTAAAAAATCTTTTTCTGAAGTTCCACATTAAATGTTGCAAATGTGTTTAATAGAAATGAATTTCTGACAACACAGGACTCCATCACAGTATCGGTACTGTTCAAACGAGAAAAATGACCTAAGATGAACTTTACACAGGTAAAGATATTGTACTAGTTTCAGAGATGAGTATAAAATCTCATTTAACTTTCGTCCAAGGTGATATGAGTGATATTGTAATGGAACAGAGAAATTACAATGGGTCTTGTTTCCAAATGACAGTAACATAGATCGAATTCATTTAAGACAGAGGTTGCTAAATATGGCATGGAAATGATGTACTTTTAGATTTTGGTTAGAAGTTCTTATGAATAGGAGAGGGTATTTTGTATAGGTAATGGGAAAGATGATAAAACCAGAGGCATATAATTTTATTATATGTCTCTGATAAAACATATAGAAAAGCATATATTTGTTCCATCCAAATGTGGCGAATTTATATACAGCAGCTTCATGATAGTCTACTGGGACTTTTGAGGTTAAGGAAACTTTGATTAAAGTTAGAAAGAGATACAATGTACTTCTGGTTTGGGGTTCGGAAGGATGTCGAAAAATAATTATAATAATACTTTATTTATAAATGCACATTTGTACCCGGAAGGGTTGAAAGCATATATATAAACATACAAAAAAAATGTACAATAAAAAGAAACAAACATTATCAGTCAAAATATTGTCTGTGGTGAACTATGCAATTAGTTTTCCTCTTTCATCAGTATAAGCGACTTTTTAATTAATGGAGCAACGTATTCCAAGTGAACCGATAGGGACAATATTTTAACTAGTTTTTCAATTTCATTTTCATTATTTTCAATTTTAAAAAAGTTTACATTGTGTTGTGCAAATTCTTCGCTAATGGAAGTATATTTTGGGCATTTATAGAAGAAGTGAGCTTCATCTTCTATATTTAAATGACAATTCGGCAGATTCTATTTTCTCCTTTTATATTTTTTATTTTTGAATCTGCCTCTTTCTATTTCTAAAAAAATGATCACATATGCGCATTTTGCATACATTTTTTTCTATTTTCAAAATTATTTTTAATGAAGAAATCTTCAATTTTTATATTTAGTTTTAATTTTACTATATAGAAAAAAATTACTGTTTTCAGTTTAATTTTTCGAAGAAAGATTTTTCTTATTTATTTATTAATTGCTGTTTTATGTTATTTAGAGTTTTATTATCTTTTAGATAATTATTTTTTTCTAATTGATTTAAATCAATATTATTAGATGAGCAAATATCATTTACCTACGAAAACCATGAATATGTTCCAGCTGTATGAAGATTTTTGGATAATGAAAATGCATCATCTAATAATGGGTTGCTAGTGTGACTAAATAGTCTCACTAGATATTTGATAGTCTGTGACTTAATAAATGTATCTAGTGGATACTGAGCAAGTTCAGCTCTAGCTACTATATTTACTGACTGTTTGCTTAGCCCCAAATTAAATTTACAAAATTTTTAATTTGTTTTTTCTATATAACTTGTGTCAATAAGTGATATTATATCAAATTTTGGATTACCCTTATTCCTGTTTTTTGACTTTATGATTTTTTCACAGAAGTCCATATACCAGATTTCAGAGTTGTACATCAATATTGGTCTAACTAAAGACAAATTTTTTTTATAGATGTGTAGAGGTATATTTGTTAAAGGATAAAGATATTCAAACTTTGAAAACATGACCTTATTTGCCGTTTTTGATAATTCTAAATGGGAAGAATGAAATTTCCATGAAGATTCAATTACATTTTCTAAATATTTATATTTCAACACTATGTCTAATTTTTCCCCATTCAGAAAAAAAAAATATTCTTTTTATCTATTACATTTCTTTGTTGACAGATCATAATTTTTATTTGTTTACATTTATTGCAAGTTGCCATTGAAGACAATATTCATTTATTTTATTAATGGAGTTTTGAAGTCCCTCTGGTGTTTCAGAGAGTAAAAGTAAATCGTCGGCAAACATTAAACAATTTAATGACATATTGTCAAGAGTAACTTGTTTGCACTCTTGATCAAGTATATCTGGAATATCATTTATATAAATATTAAAGAGTAGGGAACTCAAGTTATCCCCTTGTTTCACACCCCTATGTATAATGTAGGAAGCATGATGTTTGTGCTAGTCATTATTTACGTGACTAGTAATAGGGGCGAGGACCTCTATGCTAACATATAATATAAATATAAAATGAAAAGAATAGCCTTAAACAAAGAAATTAATTATACCAACAAGCAGCTTCTACATGCATTATTCCTTTATTATATCTTTTATAACGTTTCCTCACTGGTCTCTACTCTAATTGCTTCTGACATTTTCATTACTTTTATCTAATACATGCAGTGCCTTATATTTGGACTGTTGTAGGAAACATATCAAATTCCTTGGCTGCCGTGCAGCAAGAATTATCGAAGCTAAAAAAAGCAGACAGGACAAAATCATTATTCACAAGGATTTTCAACAATTCAACAAACATTATTACCAAACTAACAAGGAATAGAGACCCCAAGTCGACAAAACACAATTCCAACAACTGTAGTAAATGGACATACCCAAAAATTAATCAAATAAAATTCTGAAATAGGAGGTGCACATCTACATTATGTTATGAAGACTGTTAAATTTTCATGAAAATATGTTTACTGGTTCAGGAAGAGGGGCGGAAAAGAGATGGGTACCCTCAGGTGTAACGAACGGACGGACAACTCCATCACTATATACCACCCACTTTTCAAACGGGAGGTATAACAAAAAAAATTACTTAAAGTAAAAATATGGAAAAAAGTGTAAGCAAAGAAACAGTACTTTACACGACTGCCCCACCCCAAGATGAAGCACTATCACAATAAACCCCCAAAAATCAAAGGCACATGTTCAGTGGCAAAGCATGGTACCTGTCCCACTAGCAATGAGAAATCCCGTTTTAAATCAAATTCGGTATAGTGATAAAGTCTGAATCTACTAATGAATGGTAAAAACAGGTATATGTTTTGATGAAAGCATGATGACGACCGTAAATTGTCTGTCTTTACAACTGTCATTGTAATTTAACATATCTGGCATATAGAAATATTTACCCTACCGAAATCGCTGTATAAATTTTAAGCATGACGATGCACTTTGAAAGATATTCTTCCTATAATTATACCACAAATATTGGATTTCACTGGTCATGAACGGGAAGTTAACTATTTTGGAAGCTAAAGTCATTATTTTACTCTCGAAAATCTTCAAGTAAGATAGTACTTATCTCAATTTTAATGCAATCCATCAAAAATTTAAAAAAAAACAAAAAACAAAGAAACAAAGAAAAAAAAAAACAAACAAACAAAACAAAACAAAAAAACGCTTATAGAGAAGTAACACGTGCAATGGATTTTAATTTGTTTTGTCTAAGGAAATGACAATTGCATATCAGGCATCAAACAGATCTTTCAATACTATATTGAAGCTTGCTGTGTGACGGGTGTCATGTGTGGAGCAGATCATACTTACCCTTCTGAAACACCTGGTGATACTCCCGGTTTTCAGTGGGAGTCCACACTGTCAGTTGCTTTAGTTTTTTGTGTTGTCTCGTATAGCACATTTGTCATCTTTTAGTTTTGTCTTCGTTGCTATGTTTGTGGTACCCATTTGTCCTTGTTATTGTTCGATCACTTAATACACTCAAATAAGCTTTTCAAATTTTTACTTTCGTACTGTTTTAGGGTAAAAAAAGTAACACGTACAATGTATTTTAATTGGTTTTGTCAAAGGGTTAGAAAATGACAATTACCAATCAGTCATCAAACAGATCTTTCAATACTATATTAAAGCTTGCTGTTTGACGGGTGCCTAACTGAGGTAAGCTCTTCTTTCAGGCGGCTGGCCAGCCTCAATTTTGATCTAACATCTGAGGCTCCTTGTGTGTCCAATTCTTCTAGTTGTGTTTTGCCATAGAGCAAGATAAAAGAATCTGTTTTGGCTATCATTAATTAATCTTTGAATAACAAAATTCATGAAATTCATGTCGAATTCCTGTTCAAAATTGTTCCATCCGCATGCCCCTTGCAGGATAAATTTACCAATTCTCCAACATTCTTTTTTTTACTTTTTCCTGGATCTATTTTCAATGATAATATTCCATTGTGGTGGCAGTATTTTCCATGTCGCAAAATATCTTTGGCAAAAGAAAACAGTAACAGTATGAGCACGGTAAATAATCTTCTACCTTAATATTCTCACCACTTCTCCTTTTTCAGACAATTAAAAGGCCTTTCCTTTCATTTATTACATCTACATTGTGTTGAAAGTCTCCTCTGTTTCGGATCATATCTAACATCATTTTTCTCTTGTTTTATCATTCCTCTTTCTGCGCTTCTGCTATGCTTTTAGTTTTTAGAATTTCTGGTATCAGGGCAACTTCTCTTTCTTCAGTGTGGCATGTGAACAGGTGTCTTAGAATTCTTTTGTATTACAAATGTATCCTGTCTATGCGGGGTAGTCAAATCATGATACGGAAAACTTCAAGCAATTGTATTCAAACCGTTTGGAGAAAGCTATGCTCCAGTAAAAGGATCCCATCCATGTTCCTCGATACAAGAGCAGCGTCACTGGGTCGTATTCAAGGCTAAATTGGCTTTTTTTAAATGGTCTATTAAAATTTAATGGTCTATTAAATTAGTAGGAAATGTCAAGCTTAATAGACTATTAAATATTTAATACCGGTAGTCTATTAACTTTTTTGCAACCCAGTCCAGGTTATTGATGTCTTAATCTCTATGTATTTTTGAGGAAACCCGGCAAATGTTCAACAAACGGATCAGCGTTTGCTAGGAATTCCTAGGAATCCAGATACAATTAGTTATTTAAGTAGACTTTGATTTACACAAGTCAAATAGTACGTTTTAGACTTTTTTTATGTGCGTTTCTTTCTTCATAGTTCAGATATGTTTTGTATTAAACATAATGGAGTTATTTATCTTGAAATGAGCATAAAAGGCTTCGAAATTTTTTCACTGTTTACTTCTGCAATCGCAATTGTTATACGAATCGTACAAACTTGATGAAGAACTAGTTACCGTTACCGAGGTGTACATATTTACAGTAAGTGCAAAGAAAACATGCATGTTTCTACGATTGACGCCCTCTGGTATTCAAACTAAAGAACCTTAGTAAGTAAGCTCACATACTCCACGCCCCTACATATCAGAAAATCCTGTATTATTGAAGACATAAAGTAAATAAGCAATATCATACAAAAAATGACAAAGTTCATCAATGTGTAATTTTGTCAAAAATGATCAAAAATCAATACCCAAGTAGCATGTACATCTTTAATATATGCACAATAATTCTGCACAAGATAATTGAAGAGGTTTCAGAGGAGTTGCGGTGACAAGATGATACTTTGGTGTTGGCTGAAAATAGTCCAAGTCTAATAACTCCTATCAATAAGGCAGTATAGTATGCACATCTACACATCATGACCAACAACCCCAACAAATATGAAAGCAATCATACCGGCCAATCTCCAAAAGTACTGTGGTGGGTCATGACCCAACATTGTGCATTCAGATGTTGGGTCGTAGCAAGTGACGGCATATATTCAAAGTTAAACTCTGCTTTAGACAATAGAAAAAAAAACAAACATATGCATTGCAATCAGATTTTTGCAATTACTCGTATTTCTCATCAATAACTGATACTTGTTTTGTATTGCTATGTTCTATAGTGCATTTCTCCAAACTGAACACTATTTCACTATTCTAATATTGTTTCATTGGAATTCCATTCTCAAAAAGTACTGAGGTGGCAATTCGTTGCAAAGGCAACATGTAATTTCATTAGAAATTGAATAAACAGCTATAATCATTTATTTTTAACTTCATGAAAATAAAATCTGTGGAGAAAATATCCAAGATACTATTTAAGACAAAAATTTAAATGTTTTTTAAGATAATTCAATAATTTGGGGTATTTTTTAGTGTCGGACATCAAAATCTTAGGGTCTTTTTTGTAAAATGGAAAATTATTCAAGGGAGGTAATTAGCAATGTTTATAAACATTTTCGCATCAGAAAAAATTGTTTAGTCTTTAGATTCTTTGTAATGATCGGCAGTGCTTACTGATTACTATATAAACAACACCTGTCCTAATTATTAAAGAAATATATATGTTGTGCGATGGCCACAAATTAACTATGGAACAAAATAAAAATGGTATAGTTGGCCACGATTAAAAGGTAAAAATCACAAAAATATACAAATTAAAAAACACATGAAAATGACAAAAATGGAAAGAAGGGAAGACTGCCCAACGTTTCGGCCGTATGGCCTTCGATTAGGTCTGCATTTTCTCGTCCTTTTCATTTTATTCTCCGTATTTCAGCCCGGTAGTCCCCTAGTCAAATGGCCTTCGACTAGGTCTGCATTCTCTTGTCCTTTCCATTTTCTTCTCCGTATTTCAGCCCGGTAGTCCCCTAGTCGAAGGCCATACGGCCGAAAAGTTGGGCAGTCTTCCCTTCTTTGCATTTTTGTCATTTTTATGTGTTTTTTAATTTGTATATTTTTGTGTGTGTTTTTTACCTTTTAATCGTGGCCAACTACACCATCTTTATTTTGTCCTAATTATTGCCTTATTAACATGTTTACCTGTCAGAATGCTACTTGAGTTGATTGACACAAATCAATAAACGGAAATGCACGACAATTTCTTCTGATCAATATTGCGGATGTGACCCAGCAAATGCGGGTCAGGAGGATCACATGGTAGGTATGAAGCAATCCATTAAGCGGTTTCAGAGGAGTTGCAGTGACAAGATGATACTTGCTGTTTTAGTTGAAAATAGTCTAAGTCCAATAACTCCCATGAAAATAATCCGATCAATAAGGCAGAAGAGTATGCACATCTACACATCATGACTTACAATCCTACCAAATATGAAAGCAATCCATTCAGCGGTTTCAGAGGAGTTGCAGTGACAAGATGATACTCATTTTAACTAAAAATAGTCTAAGTCCATAACTCCCACAAAAATTATCCAATCATAATTGCGGTATAGTGTGCACATCTACACATCATGACCAACAATCCTACCAAATATGAAAGCATTCCGTTAAGCGGTTACAAAGGAGTTGCAGTGACAAAAACAGGACAGACGGACTGACTGACTGTTGAAGTTATTTTTGCAAATAAAGTTAATATAAACATGGAAACTATGTAATACATTTAGTTTAATTAAAGTCTCTAAAACCATGTTTTGAAATTTTTCATAGCCTTCCCAAGTGGAACAATATAGCGTTTTGATAAAACAAACATGAAAAAAGTGACGTTGTTGTCTCCCCTAGTTTGTGACATTTTCTTAAAGTTGGATAGGTGCCGCTCTGTGACATTGGTGTTGAGTCCCGGCGCATAGGAAACATGGTTTAGAGTCTTTTATTATAATTTCTCCAATTCTTAGCGTGTGAACCCAGTTGTTGAAAATACCTCTTATTTTTATCCACATGTTGATTAAATTTCTGCGTGATGTTTCCCGCAAAGTTTCATTTCATTCATATAGTCTATTGTGAAGTCATCGTTACTATGTTGTAAGATAGCTCGACCAGTGTTGACAACCGTGCTGAACCATTGAATCTGCACCTGAACACACCGTAAAAGTCATTGGAGAAACAATATATCCTTCCGTTTGCTCTTAGATTACCATAATTCTCCATTCTCGATAGTTAAATTTCTGATTTTAACAAGCTCGCTAAAGCTCGCATGTTGAAAATCACAAATTTAACTATCTCAAACTGGAAAAATATCGTAATTCACTCGGTACGGAAGGATTTTCGTATTTCGATGTTAATAATTTATAAACAACAAAATATCGAATAATAAAACACGTAGTTGTCACATCTTTTTATTTCTAGTCTTTTATTTTCAGAATTCATGATGTGTCTTTCCTTTTTTAAAGCCAGTTATATTATATATATTAGTTATTTTTTGACAATAAAAGAGTAACCATGGTTGCAGAAGAAAAGGAAAAATTGCATGCACTTGTAAAATAGTTAAAATAGGTCCAAGGGTAGGAATTTAAGAATGACCCTTTAATACCACTGTATTCAGACTGGTTAAATTGGTCTACATTATTTCACATTGGGTCTTAACCTTTTTCAAAGATAGTGTTTCTGAAAAACGAATTTGGTTTGCAAGAATTCCTTTTTGCACCCCAACCATGTATATATATATGCTTATTCCGTCAACAAAAAAGGGATGTCACATGGAAATCTTTCCAATGACTTATAACATGTACTAAAAGAGTGTATTTCGATTTGATAAAAAAAAATCTAAAGTAGCAGATGACAGTTTTTTCAGCGAAAAATGATAAAATTAGCCACAGTCGGTTCCGAATTTTTTAAAACAGTGATTAAAACAAGCATATTAAAAACGAATGCATGTAAAGGTATTTACATGGAAGATCTTCATATTTCATGCCTTAAAAGCTGACCATTTCACTCTCTTTTTTTTTCCTGTACACATTATAAAACAGTAGGGAGGTTGGTAGACAAGGTACAAAAATACATGTATTTTGGAGCATTTCGACATCCCGATGCATGTTTCCTGCAAATGAGAGCCAATAGTCCTAGTAAAATTTCTTAAGTACTATGCTCCTAGACCAAAAATTCCAACAGCAACAGGGGTCCCTTCCATGAAGTTTTTAAGTAATTTTTGTTCGAAGTCGGGCTGGTATGTTTACATTTTTTCTCAAACGGCACAATTATTAACCCCTACCTTTGACCTTCCTAAAAGCCTCTAAACAACACGTATTGTAAATAAATATGGACAAACAGTAAGTCACTTTCAAATATCTATTAAGAATTTTTTGTCAATTTAGTTATCCCCTCACAACAACCAATCAAACTCCCTTCATTTTGATTATTCTATAATTTAGGGGTAGGGAATTAGAGATTGTGACCGAAACTGTATACTGCTACCTTTAACATGTAAAAATGTGATTGTATTTGAATTTTTCTTTCTCGGACACATAGCATGGTTCCAATGTACTAACAGTTTATAATAATTAAAGTTCTATTTACCATCTTCTTCAAATAAAACAACTTTCGCTATCGGTCTCCTATGTCGGACTTGTAATAACAGCATTGGAACATGGGATAGTGATTTCAAAATTTGTTTTTAAAATATAAGAAGTGTTGAAATAGAGCCAATTGTGAATAAATTTGAAACTAAATGGCAGCATTTAAGTTTACTAGGCAAATCAAGACCAAGGTTGGGATTGAAACTCAGAATTCATTATCTCAAACAACTTGGCGGCCTTCTTAACGGCAACATTTTCAGCCTTTCTTCATCTTTGTTTCGTAATTTTGTAAATTAATGCTCTTTATATTCCATCAAAATAGTTTAGTAAGGACATGCTACACTTTTTCAGTTGTCAAAACTAGTTTGAGGCATGTAATGACTGTATTATACAAATCATAGTGATTTTTATATCAGTAGTCTAAGGGAGGTAAAAGAGCTATTCAAGTAAGGAGCCTTACAAATATGTTCATTAAAGTCCCGTGACAAAGCCAATGAGGTGTCAATCTTCCGCCAAGACTACAGATGCACTTCAAATACAGTCGACAAGTTTCAACGGTGACTCTCAGATGGTTATTTGACTGATTAGATATAGACCTGAAAAAGACGGCAAAGAATATTTAAGTTCGGGCCTAAGGGAGGCTTATCTATGCTGAATTAGAACAAAAATGAGCTATTTACACTTATGCATATACTTAACTTTAAAAAACAACTAGAAATCTGTTTTAAGGGTTTGTTACCTATTACAGGAAAACACAAACCCCATCGATAAAATCTTGAAAATCAATGAAAAGGGTAATTTTTCTTATGTCAACCAATATTTCTAAACTTGAAGATTTATGCTCAACAAACATTAGGAATATTACCATGGTGGATAATTTTTAAATTAATATATATACAAAAAGTGATTTAAGACATATTGGGACATCTAAACATTGTTTCTAAATTTTTCGTGGTCTTAAAGGTAGCAGATGACAGTTTTTTCAGCGAAAAATGATAAAATTTGCCGCAGTCGGTTCCGAATGATTAAAACAAGTATATTAAAAAAGAATGCATGTAAAGGTATTTACATGGAAGATCTTCATATTTCATGCCTTAAAAGCTGGCCATTTCACTCTCTTTTTTTCCTGTACAGATTATAAAACAGTATGGGGTGGTAGACAAGGTACAAAAATACATGTATTTTGGGGCATTTCGACATCCCGATGCATGTTTCCTGCAAATGAGAGCCAATAGTTCTGGTAAAATTTCATAAGTACTATGCTCCTAGACCAAAAATGCCAACAGCAACAGGGGTCCTTTCCATGAAGTTTTAAAGTAATTTTTGTTCGAAGTCGGGCTGGAATGTTTACATTTTTAGCTCACCTGGCCAAAGGCCATGTGAGCTTTTGCCATCTCTCGGCGTCCGTCGTCCGTCCGTTAACTTTTATTCAAAGATCTTCTCCTCTGAAACCACTGGGCCAATACTAACCAAACTTGGCTTGAATCATCACCAGGGTATGGTCTTTAAGTTTGTGATTTTTATGTTCGTAGACTAAACAACATGGCCGCTGTTACTAAAATAGAACATAGGGGTAAATTGCTGTTTTTTGCAAATTACTCGAAAACCATTACAGATTTCAAAAATCTGACAGAGGTAAAAATGATCAGCATGATGAGATCTACCTGCCCTGCAATTTTGGAGAATATCCGTTTATACCCGTCTTGGAGTTATTGCCCCTTTTCCGTAAAATTTTCAGTTTTTCGTTACTTCTGGTCTTATCTATTGAAATTGATAGAAGATAGAAGTAAAGTTTGTATAACAAAAATGGTCAGCATAGTAAGATCTACATATCCTGCAATTTTGAAGAAAATCTGACAACCCACATAGGAGTTATTGCCGCTTTTTCTTTGAATTTTCACAATTTTTGAACGTTTTTACTTTTATTTCAAAAACTGTTTGAGATAAAGGTTAAATGTGAATTGCAAAAGTGTTGAGGTTTTCCAGAACTACAATTTCTA
>MJUU01068157.1:88331-115572 GCA_002080025.1 Modiolus philippinarum | reverse complement strand
CCAAATAATTGCTCCAAGAAAAGTAACAGAACTTTGCAAGCCCTTATCATGAAAACGGTCCATCCACCAACATTCGCCCAAATGAACGAAATATCTGTCAAAGCCTAACAAACATTTTTCCCATTACAATTCACTACCTATTTATTACCATTTCCGAATAATATCACAAAACATGTTTAGGGAGTTTTCTAAAATAACCCCCTCCCCTGATAACGAAACGACCCAAGACGGATACAATCACAACTTCAACAGAAACTACAAAACCCCACCAAATTTCATCAACCTACACTTACCCACTTAGACACCTCTGTGAAAAGAAGAAAAAAATATTTTTACAATTTTACAATCCCAATAATGTCTATCCGTTGTACCGGATAGACCTTAATTAACATACATTTACTTCTAGATTGATAAGAGTTAAACGTCGACTGAGCAATATTTCAGCTACTAGTATATCAGAACAAGTTAATCATTTCAAAAACTATTAAGTAAAAGAAGAAAGATATCAAGGGGGCAACGATTTTTGATTGCCACTGGAAAAGGGGAGAAATGGGAAGGGGCAGGAAACTTAGTCTTCTATTCGAGACCCAGTGAATCTGCTCTCCTTAGGAAAAAAAGAAGGGGTCTTTATACTGTATGGAGCGTGGCGTTCCTCCACACAGTTCGGCTGCATTGGTTTGCGGCCAGGCTTTCCGTATTATGACCTCACTAACCCGCATTGACAGGGCATTTCCATTTCCACCAGTTGGGGACGCGCCCGGCAGCTCTGTAGCCGAAACACCCGATACCGATTCAGGTGCCGATATATAGTTTCAGAATTTCAATGTTAATTTTCTCCTTGACATTTGTGCAACTCAGTTTATTGTATCTGTTTTCCTCTGTACATTTGTCACACTATGTTCTATGCAAAATCAAACAGTTTTAATTTACAGTAATATTTTTTCTATTGTTTTAAAATACGTACATTAATAAGTTAGACTTTTTTCTAGTTGGATTTTTACCGTGAATCTTTTTGTGTATTTATATTTAGTCATTCACCAGACATAGGGAGAGGGTTTAGATTCAAGAAAACGAGTTAAACACCACTGTAATTTAGCACTGTCCCAAGTCGGGAATGTGTTGGTCATTGGCTTGTCTTTGTCTTCTTACATGTATAATTTTTAGCCGAGTTGCGACGAAGTCGAACTCCGCTTATAATTTGATGAATGGTGTCTGGGCGTCTGGGTGTCAGGGCGTCAACTTTTGGTTTCCGCATGATATCTTGAGAACCACATGTCATATCCAAATGAAACTTTGCACAGACATAAGATATGATTAGAGGAAGATCCCTATTGATTTTGAGGTTTGTCGGACAAAGGTCAAGGTCACAACTTCTAAAAATAGAACAAAAATTTGACTTATCCGTTTCCACGAAATATCTCCAGAACCATAATACACATCCAAATGAAATTTGGATTAGACAAGAGTTATGATCAGAGGAGGAATCCTGTCGATTTTGAGGTTGGTGCGACAAAGGTCAAGGTCACAAATCCAAAAATGTAACAAAAATTAAACTTTTCATTAAAGCCTAAAATCACAGGTTTGGTATTATTTGATAACAAAAATAACTAAAAAAGTTTTATTGTTCATACAAAAGTAGTTTTTATATTGCTTTAAGATGTAAAATCATTTCAAAGTTCTAATTATATTCACCAACACACTTTTTTTGGATGAGAAAAACATAAAAAAATGATATATTGAAAAGTCAAAATAAAAAAAGGGAGGTAATGAATAAAGGGAGGTAATTAATTTTATGTTAAGAAGTATTCAATATTACTAAAAGTCCTTTGCAATGTCCAGTAAAAATAAAATCTTAGATGAAAAAAATACATTTGCGTATTCTGATTTTTTTGTAAATCATCGATTTCAGCTATACGTATTACCTGCATTATAAGGGGAACCCCTGCTCAAATTTTTTTTAAATGGTGGTCTGAAATGGGTTGTAATGGATAGTGCAGCTTTCAGTTGCCATTGAAACAAACCAGAACACTGAATCTTTAAATAAATAAGTGTTCTGCTACATATTTTCTGTAGCATTATAAATTAGATTATAAGAGGAACCACTGCCAATTTTTTTATGAAAAAAAGGGGGGGGCTCGGAACGTTTTGATTTCAGCAATACATATTACCTAGATTATAAGGGGAACCCCTGCCCAAATTGTTTTTGAATGGTGGTCTGAAATGGGTTTAATGGATAGTGGAGCTTTCAGTTGCCATGGAAACCAAACCAGAACACTGAATCTGAGAAAAACAGTGCTACATATTTTTCTTCACAATTTTAGAAACATATGTTAACTAGATTATAAGGGGAACCCCTGCCAATTTTTTATTTTGAAAAGGGGACTTGGAATGTTTTGATTTCAGCAAAATGTATAAACTTGATTATAAGGGAAACCCCTGCCCCAATTTTTTTGAATGGTGGTCTGAAATGGGTTGTAATGGATAGTGGAGCTAGGGATCTTCCTCTAATCAGTTACCATGGAAACCAAACCAGAACACTGAATCTTTGAAAAAAAAAAATATGCTTCATATATTTCTTCACAATTTCAGAAATATGTATAAACTAGATTATAAGGGGAACCCCTGTCATTCTTTTTTTTTGAAAGGGGGGCTCGGAATGTTTTGATTTCAGCAATATGTTATGTAACCTGGATTATAAGGGGAACCCCTGTCCCAGTTTATTTTGAGAGGTAGTCTGAAATGAGTTGCAATGGATAGTGGAGCTTTTGGTTGCCATGTATACCAAACTAGAAACGGAAATTTTTAGAAAAATAGGCATTCTAATACATACTTATGCAATTTCAGCAACAATAAAAAACTTAATTTTAAGGGGAACCCTTGCCCAAAGTTTGTTTTTTGTTTTAAAAGGGACTTGGAATGTTTTGACTTCATGCAGTTATCAGCAGTATGTATCACCTAGATTATAACCTCTGCCAAATTTCTAGTCGAGTTAGGACAAAGTCAAACATCCTCAAAAACTCCATTATAAATCTCTGATTGAAATAAAGGAATTTATATGCTTATATGCAACTATTTGCCTATCCGATGATGAACTTATGAAAATAACAAATATTCGCTACTCGGCTTTCGCACCTTGGTGCGTTTTCTGATTTTTTTTAGTCTCCAATGCAGGTTATTGGATGTGATTTATTTACTTTTTTTACTTTTTCGGGCCATATAGGACTTACTTTAAGGTGTGAGGTTCCTCACTGTGTTGAAGTACGTACGGCGACCCCAAAAAAATTAACTCCTTGACTTTTGCCACATTTGCTTTCTTTTCATATTGCATAAAATAATTTGTATTTATTTTTTCAATATCCAGTGGACACGCAACAATAACTCGCGATTTTTTTATGTTGATTCGTTTAAATTGAGCGACTCTATGCTACAAGTCATCATTTTTAGACATAATGGCTGCTACTACAAATTTCTCCTTTCATGTAACAACCACACTCTCTGAATTCTTTTCAGCTATTTTAAATATTAATTCCAGACATTAGATTTTTCATTCCTGTCTAAATTTTAGGAAAGAGTCATGATAATTTGGAATTCCACCTCTATGGCAGTTAAATCAAAACTTTTGATTCAAATTTTGGAACATTTGCAGAATTATATATAAGTGATTTAGTTTGTAATTAATTTGCATGCATTTAAATACTATGCTTATACATACAGCATATAATCAGAAACCATAATACGTTCTGAAATTATAAATCAAGAGAGATTTGTGGAATAATTACACAATCTTGCTCAGAAAAACGTTCATGGGTAAAAAATATTAATTTCAGTTTTTACAATGTCTCCATATTATCATGAGAATTGGGTAACGAATTTTCATACGTTTTTACCTTACATTGTAAAAATGGTTGATTTTCCAAGTAATATTTACATGTATTTTCTACAGGACAACAAGAGTTGTTCCAATGCTTGTTTTTACCATGTATTTGTAGAGATTTTGTCCCAGGACATGTGCATTTACTCCATATCGCTTTATTGGTAATCTGAAGAAATAAAACACAACTTGTTTCAGGTATTTGAATTATGAATACCATGATAACAGACAAATCGAAAACAACGACACTTAAGAACCAACAAACATTTAAGGAGGTTCGCTTCTTATGTTTTGGTATTTCGGTCAGATTTACGGTATCCTATTGTTTATGTATTTACATTGTGCATGTGGAAGTGTTATAATTTTTTGCCCATGTACTCCATTTTTCTTGTAATTTGTTTTTAAATAGTTTAGGAGCATTTTGTCAAAATCACATTAAATTCTATTTATTCTGTCACATTAATTCTTGGTGGCAACCTTCCTGATGTCAAACCTATGAAAAATTCTGAGGAGTTCAGTTTCCCGCCAATTTTTTTATTACTTATTATATATCAACCTATCAATGGTTTGGTCTTCAATTCAATTTTTCAAAGGACAGTTACATTTAACTGAAATCTGACACTGAAAAAATGACACTAGTTCATCCATGCTTAGAATATCACATCATCTGAAAAACTGAACTAGGATGTTCAGTTTTTCAGTTTTTCAATTGTGGAAACATCTGAATTAGAATTTATACATACATCAGAAATGCGGTCATTTTGATAATAGAAATATTTTTATTCTTAACAGAATCTTATTTTTGCAATTCACATGATGCAATATGTGGTGTGATAAAACTAGTACCCCAACTAAATTTATGTCCCTACTTTGAATTCGTTAAATCAACAGATACCAGTTTTTTAAATATCCATAGACCCTCCTCGGGAGGAAGGAAAACACTTTGTTCTAATTGTACAGTTTGCTATGATACAGTTCATATACATGTTATACTAAATTTTAAGCTTTTGCTAAATATAATTGCCGAACATCTAGACATTCAAAGTATAAATAGATAAACAATTAAAGGAAAATGTTTTACGTTTCAAATGCAGGATGAGTATATGCAGGTTATATGAAAGGCCAGTGGATATACATTTTCGAGGACAACAAGATATATAATAAAAAAGTGACGATTTTCCCTAGTCAAAAAAGAAAGAAAAAAACAATTTTAAACTTTTGTTCAAACAATGCTTTAAGTTTATTCGTACCATATGGTACTAATTTATTTCGCCAATTTAAGACATTTATTTGATTTTTTTTATATTTCATTTAAACTTATTTTATTGTCAAAACAAAGACAAATGGATTCGACACAACAAGGTCTTCTCCAATGTATTCATAATAATACTAAGTATGACATTACAATAATAGAAAATACATAACATCATTAATAATCACAGCTTAGAATTTTTTTATATATGTTACAGTAAATAAGCGTAATCAGGGATTACGTGTAATTCCTAAAAAAAATAGGGATTTCATGTAATTTCTGACTGACTTATGGCCCTGTCACCAACATGTGTCCAGCGTGTGAGAATATTTTCGTACACGCTGGTGTGCGTTGTATAAGTTAGAGCCACGTTCTTATCACGTTACAAACACGTCGACACGCGTCAGCGTGCGTTGTTGAACGTTGGGTGCGTGTTGTTGATAAATTATACAGGCGTTAGACGAACGCTGGAGGTGCGTTATGCACGCAATGTGTGCGATATGTAGTAGTTTCTCGAAAGTTGTTTTAAAAGTGTAGAGAACGCAAACAGGGCGTCCTTGTAACTACGTACACTAGCAGATATGTTTTGATCTTGTTTGGCCATTTTGATCTTATCACGATCTTAACAAGCTTAACACAGTTTTGTTAAGACTGTGTAAGATATTCAGTCGTATGTCAAGATAATTGCTTTCAAGGACGATCAAGACCTGTTCAGTTTATCAAGATAACTGCGTTCAAGGACGATCAAGATATGTAAATTTTTTCTAGATCAAACAAGATCAAATCAGGATCTTGTTTATTCTTAACAAACTTAATTCGTCTTGATTGTTCCTGAACGCAAATAAGAAGTCAATCTTATTTAATCTTGAATTATCTTAACACGTCTTGATCGTCCTTGAAATCAATTATCTTGAAAACCAACTTAAAATCTAACACTGTCTCAACAAAATTGTGTTAAGCCTGTCAAGATCATGATAAGATCAAAATGGCCAAACAAGATCAAAACATATCTGCTAGTGGTATTAGCCGATGTTTTATTATAAAAATAATGGTTGAAGAGGAAGACAAAATTCGAGAGTAATGTAGATAGCCGATTTACTTCAGTATCATACTGACATATTGTTTTGAAAATATATTTTTTTATTTTTGAGGGATCTATCCCTCCTGCAAATCTGTCGTATTTTTCGGTGGTATTTCTATCCATTTCTACATTTGCAAATGACATTGAGATGAAGAATTTCAAGCTGATCTTACAAAGATAGTCAAAACGCTATACAGACGCTATGAATGCTAGAAAACCGTTATGGATGCGTTCGGTATACGTCAACTTCACTAGTAAAACGCCTTTGCAATGTTGTCATACGCTGTTACACGTTTTGTGAGCGTTGAATACAAGTTATGGACAGGTTTTCTGTGCGTTGTGGGCCGTTAGCTTGACGCTGTGTATATGTCCATTATGAGAATTTCTTCAATTTCTTCGGCGTGTTCCAACGTTCTTATAAAAATTCACGAACGTCGGCACACGTTGGCTAGAACGTTATAGTGTGACAGGGCCTTTACTAAATACACGTAATCCCTAACAAATGTCGGTCATTACATGTAATCCCTGATTTTTTTTTCTTCAAAATTAAACATATTGCCTAACGCTAAAATTTGGTGTAAAATTGATGTTTTTGAATAACTGTAAGTTTTAAAATGATATAAATGATATTAAAATTTCGATGCAATATTAACCGAATAACAAAATACCGAAGTTATTGTAAATTTTCTTTCTGCATATGGCCATTTCGACAACTTATGTCTCATCAGTGCAGTTAAAATCTGAACATTTGGAAGACTATAAACTCAAAGATAAATACTGATCAAAAACAAATAACCTAATCTAAATGGAAAGCCAAAAAATCAGATAGGACAGAGCTTTGCAAGATTGAGATACTCCTTAGTTTTTAACAAAATTTACAAAAACTATATAGTGCAAATTCGGCAACCACCCATATTCATGTTAAAAGAGTTAAAATAAGAGCATTACTATCTTGTATAGAAATGAGCCGATCAGTTGCAATAACTTATTTGATCGAATTCCAACTCATATAACCTGTGTTTTGATGATTTTCATAAACGGGGTAAAAAATGTTTTTGACTGCTCTGTTCGTCGATCAGCCTAAAGGCTTTTTAAGCTCATTTTTTGGTGCGTTAGTGTACAAAGTCATGGTAGACAAGTAAAATTAAAACTGGTGTGTCTTTACATTTGATGAAGGTCGTTATTGAATTCTAATTCATTAAAACAAGTTGACGTGATTATTGCTTTAAATTCCCTGTTGATATTGATATTTTATTGTTATAATGATCAGGGAATATGTGTAAAAATGGATTTTTTGAAGGGATTAGTGTAATATCTAACATTTTAGGGATTACATGTAAACCCTAAAATGGTAAGGAGTTACTTGTAATTCCTGATTTAGTCAGTGATTACACGTAATCCCTGATTACGCTCATTTACTGTAACACACACACACACACAGACATATATATATATATATATATATATATATAGTTTATTTTTCCTCTTTAGTAACTTATCATAAGTAAGCAAATTGGCCATCTGCAAAAATAAATTTTATGTTTGATCTTTCAACATCTCTTATGTGCAAAAAATATAATCATCTGAGAGTACAAAAAAAATCAAAAAATTTTGAAACAACAAAATGTATTAGAAATTGCATTATTGAAATCTACAGAACACAATAATTGGCTGACTACTGACGAGACCAACCGCTTAAATAAAAATAAGGGTTGAAATACCTAAATTTAACTCTAAAACCAGTGCATAAGAACATTGATGTGCATTATAAGCGAGCGAAGCTCGCTCCTATGGTACGGGTGCTGCCTTTAAATTTTCGCTACCGGAAATGAGAAAAATTTGATGGACCCTCTAAACTGACCGTTAACGTGAATTTCGGAAATATGACAGTTTTAGGTAAATATCAAATCTTAAACTCCTACCTCTTAATTGTGAAATTAAACGATACATCTACTTTCTTAATTACCATTACATTTCATTCAACCGTTTTCGTTTTGATTTGAGATTAATTTTCACGTGATCAAATCAAATTTCGACTGATCGTAATTATAGTTATTTGCTTGAACAATAAACGGAAACAGCGTCTGAAAAAAAAATCATCAAATCAAATTTAAATATACAATAAAAATCTATTGGGGTTTCACTCTTGATTCCTTTTTTGTAACTTTGTCCCTACGAAGATAACGATCAATGCTTAGGAACCAGTAAGGAAACCAGTTTGTTGATGCCATGCAGAACGTAAGCAGACGATAAAAGGAGTGAGATTTTGCAAATTTTTCATTACTTGTGGACATTGCATCCGTTAATAAATCAGGACCTTGAGTACACGAAATGTGAAATCGTTGCAGACAAACTCTAAGCACTAGACTAAGTGTGCTTACCCTACGTGCATAATTTGCCTTTGTCAGCGTAAAATGTTGCCTGCACTTGTGCTGACCTTTTCACTCATGTAGGGCCTAAGTTTACGTTAGGGGACTCTGTCAAAGATAGGCTAACCATATCCCTAACCTAAACACTAAGACGGGAATAAGAGTACCACAAGTGATAAATGACCAAAACACTTTGCCAGTACAAAAAGAAATGCTACTCCAATCTGTCCAAGCAAATAGATTGTCTTGGCAATGATTTTAAATACAGATCCAGGGTTTGAAGTTTGAAAAAATCGACAAATGCAGAAATCCCAAATCGATTTTTTCCCGTTTCATGGAGTCTTATTTGGGGGTCATTTTCCCCAAAATTTTCCTTTGATTTTTCTCCACTTTCTAACAAGTGTGGGTTTTAGTGCCCACCCTTTTAATCAGAAATTCACTTTAATAATATCCCCGCAAACTAAAAAGACATGTCGACGTGGAGAAGTTCATGCTTTCTCGGAACAGCAGATGCTACTTCCAGCATCCAGTTTTGTGAAGGTTAACAAATTACTACTGCTTTAGTTTTATTGCAAGCTTGTTTATTTTTGTCATGTTGTCACTGTTTTGATATGCTTATACATTTTGATACCGAAACTGTTTCTTGAATGTCTTTTAGCTTCCGTATTTGTTTGCGTTCAGAGATATTAATTGCTTCATAAAAATGTTAGTCCCTTCCCTCATTAGGAGGTATCAATATTTATTTTTGTGTAAGTTAATTTCTTTGCTCGCTTTTAAGGTAGCACCTTCCTCATATTAAGACTACATTTGAAAAGTAATACAGACGCGATGTGAGAAATTTAGCAACCAGCATCATTGAAAATAACGCAGTAAAGCAATATGTATTCAACTACATTACATGGCATCACAAAGACAATACGTCTTGTAGCTTTTAAGTTTGTCAGTACTGAGATAAGATTGGGTAATTTCAATTGCAAATTGAGTGGTATAATGCGAGTATGTGCGCTGACATTAAGCAAATCCATACAGCAAAAGATTAGGATCGAATCCAACCCTTCATGTATAAGTTTCTAGTATTAGTATGTTTTAAAGTCATCATCATTTCAAAAGTCTTAACAATTAGTATATATATATATGTACACGTTATTTTTATGCCTTAAATCGAATAATAATCCTCAACTATCAGGGGTATAATTAAATCACAGATTGCTTAAATATCGATTGTTTATACTTTTACTTTTTGATAATGTTTAGTGCTCACCAGTGAATAGCCTACATAAAGCCAGCCACCTCCGTTCAAAACCAGACATAGTGCAAAGAATGTTTAATTAGTCGTACATGTTTTTGTTCCCAAGGTGTAGTTTGCTTAGTTCTTTTCGGTGCGTTTTGACATTTAGTCGGAGAAAAGTAATTGTCTTGCGAGGATGCTAGGCAATAAAGCTATCTAAGAAGAAATATTTTACTTGTCTATTAGTTGTTGACATATACCACAAATTTTTTTGAATATTTCAGAATCAGAACAAGATTGTAGAATATTACTCTTCATTCGTCTTTCTAAATACGTGTAAAAGTAATAGCTATTTTCTAAATGTCAAACAAATTTAGGTGACCACCTTTGTCACTTCTCTGCATATAGCTCTTTACTGATTCGTTGAAGAAAATGTCTAATCAAATCTTCAAGTGCATTTTATTTATTGTATTCATACCAAATCAGCGAGTAGAACATGTAAGTATCTTTTTGGATTGCATATTGTTTGTTCAGATATCAACCTAACATACTAATCAAATATACTGAATGTCAAAATCTAGCAAGATATTGATGTTATGTTTGGAGTATTTGCAATTCGAATAGGTGTCTGGTTCTACACAACACAAGGATATACCCTTCACATAATCCAAGACGAGATATTTATTTCTCCCTTTTTAGATACAACAGTCCCTATTTTTAGAGACACACGCTAAAAGAGTACTTCTGGACGGTTCAAGTCCTGATTTCGTTTGCCATCTTCTGACCTAGTCTTAACGTACTCACCAATAAAACAGGAGTTGATTTAACCCCTGTATGATCCAGTGTTTCTGACAAACTCCCAGATATTTCAAGAATAAGCAAAATGGAGGTAAATATGTATCCCTGTTTGAGTTGATGGATACGGACGACAAATTTGAAGAATTAAAGACGACTCTGGCGATTAAGTTTTAGTTTATGCTGCGCTGTAGATTCCTTGGTACGTATACACTATAACTGAGGCCCCTAGTATGATACAATGTCTCTATGGTCTGTCTGTTTGTTATTATTCGGGCCGGTTACCTACCAAACATCAAAATTTTTAAATGATTCACTGGCATTCCTGGTAGTGTTCACGACTCTTGGGCATATATTTGCAATGATACAAGGTCGTTTTCGTAGACGGTTTTGTATTCCGGGATATGCGTGATATCATTATGCTAAACTCCTCACAGGAAGGGATCTTGGTGGAAGCTGTATACTGAGGCTACATAACTTAATTTGTCAGTTAGTAATGGGTCTGGAGCTGGCATGTCAGTTAACTGCTAGTTGTCTCTTGTGATTTCATGTTTATGTCCGTATATTTAGTTCTTTCAGTTTCATTTTTCACAATTGACTCAGTCCTGTTGCCAACTGAATTTTACTGTTGTTACGATTGTTTTTTGATTTATCACATTGGCTATAGGGGAAGGGTTGGGCCCAATAAAACTAGTTTAACCCCGCCGCAGCAGGTTTGCGCCTGTCCTAAGTCAGGAAATTTATAAAGCCTTTGTGTGTCTTGTCTGTTTTCTAGTTAGTTTACTTTATGTCTATAGAGGTCTAGGATGATGTTTATTTCACTGAACTCGATTACTCTTTACTTAGGGGCCGACTCCAACCTGCCGTTGGGTGTGGGGTTTTCTCACCGTTCATTGAAGATCTTATGGTGGCTTTAAGCTATTGTAACTCCCCTTTGGGTCGTTGTCTCTTTGACACATTCCCCGTTTCCCTTCTTTTTTATATTAGATACATTAAAGCATTAAGGATGGAGACAGAGAATTAAACAATCATCACTTGTTCTGCTGTTCATTTTACCACATTCACTAAAGGAGATGTAGACTAGGATGATTATTCATGATGGGAATGATATTCCATAAAACCGTGTTATCCAACCAGGGCAAGAGCGACAAAGCATAAAAAAGACGAGATTGTTCAGATTTTGCATTAAATGTATTCTTCTTGTCATATCTTCAATAATCTAATTGTACTTTTTCCAGTTCATTTTACGTATAATTTTCATGTGTGTATGAATTTAAGGCTTGTGAAATATGTAATATTAGGTAATTTCCATATGAAAAGGAGTTATCTCCTCCTACCCTGGTCTACTTCCTTGCGTCATCTTATATGACAATTTGTAAATCTACTTCCTTGCGTCATCTTATATGACAATTTGTAAATGACCATAGATACTCTATTCTTATGGACAACAAAAATATATCCTTCTCGCAACTGCATAATTGATTTTTTATCCTCCCCGCAAATGCATCTTTGAATTTTTTACATTCAGATAACTGATGAGATATACATGTACACTGCCATTTTCTGGAATTAAGGAAGTTGTGGTATACAAAAGGTAATACTTAATTTGTCTTTCATGTATTATACTCATAATTTAGTGTATTTCTTTGGGTAACGTGTCATTGAAATTCAGCCATTTACAAATATTGAATAAACAAACAAGTTAAATTCTTGTCGAACCGCGATAAAAGGTAAAACAAAAAATATATACACATATCAAAACGTAAAATGATTAAAAAAACAAGAAGACAGAGTTTGGGAGTTTGTTTTTTAATCTTGTTTTTTAATCATTTTTACGTTTTGATATGTGTAAATATTTTTGTTTTACCTTTTATCGCAGTTCGACAAGAATTTTAACTTGTTTGTTTATTCATGCTTACACGAACTGCTTCACAGCACTTTTTATTTTTATTTTACAAATATTGAACATCATTTGTTCCAAATATCTTCCATTTTCTTCGAGCAAAAATATTCTTTCATGCAAATTTAAATTTTGTACTACCTATGAATAAAGCGCCAATGAAGGAGATTTGCTAAGAGGAAAGATGACCAAATATTTGCACATCTTTCAAACCTTCACACTGACACAGCACTGGAGTTTTCATTTAAAGTACTAACACATGCAGCAGATCATGCTTACTCCCAAATTACCTGATTAGACCTCTTCTTTTTAATTGGGTTCATCTTGATATCTTTTTGCAGTATTTGTTTCTTTTCTGTCAGTTTCTGTGCCAGTTTTTGTGTCGACTGTTGCACCAATATTCATTTACAAATGGGCATATACATTACAAGTAATCTCATTACTGGAAACTAAAAATACAAAAAAAAAAAATTATATGATGGTATTTTGTCTGTTTCTAATTGGCTGACACCAGCCTGAGAAGTGATGGTTATGTATGATGTCAACCTCAAAATGACTAAAAATAGCTTGCAGCTGGTTGTATAGAATGTTATGACAATCTACAATGGGTTATAAATAGCTCACAGCTTGTCTGTAATGTTACGTCTCCCTACAGTAGGCTTAAAAAATAGATAAAAGTTCTAGATTCCCATAGTCAAACAAATTTACGAAAGAACAGCAGTACTTTCGCTACATAGACGATGTGCTTTCTCTTAATAATCCTAAATTTAAGGATTATTTACATCAGATCTATCCAAATGAGCTTGAAATTAAAGAAACAACTGAAACACCTACTTCAGCTTTGTACCTAGATCTTTTATTGTATATTGACGAAGATGGACGTTTGAAATCTAAGCTATATGACAAGCGTGATGATTTTAATTTCCCCATTGTAAACTTTCCCTTTCTTAGCAGCAATATACCTACCTCTCCAGCCTATGGAGTGTACATTTCACATTTGATTCGTTACTGTCGAACTTGTAGTTTGTACAGTGATTTTTTGAACAGAGCAAAAACACTGTCCCAAAAGCTGCTTAGTCAGGGATTTGTTCAACCTTTGTTAATTTCATCCCTCAAGAAATTCTATGGCCGTCACCATAGCATCATTGAAAGATATGACGTGTCAGTTTCCCAAATGAAAGTGGACATTTTCAGCTAGATTCACGTCTTCCCGGATTTGACTACCGACTTTGAGATTTTCCCGGATTGAATCACTCACAGTGTGACGGGTGCTGTTAACAGAGCAGGACATGCTTACCCTTCCGGAGCACCTGATGTCACTCTCAGTTTCACTAGAGTTCACACTGTGAGTGCCTTTGTTCTGAATGTTGTGGTTTCTGGTTCTGTGCTTTGTGTCTGTCTGGCGTCATTGTTTTTGTGTCTAACGTCATTGTTTTCTGTGTTCTCGTTTTTGCCCTGTCTTTGGACTTCGATTTTTGTGAATTTCACACCTTTGTTCCTTCGGTATTCTACTGCCGTTGTTTTGAATGTTATTGTTATTTTATAAATTATTTATTAAATAAAGATGAAATTAATATTATTTATACAGAATGAATTACTAAATTATAAAAATTACTTCTATATTTTGTTGTTTATTTACAAAACAGAAAAAGAAAAGACATCAAAATTTCAATTTTCTCCTTGATCAGTTTTGTTCTATGTATAAACATATAAAAAAAATAATTGATTTATCAACCCTCAAAAACCAATATTCACCTCGCTATCAGCTCGGTGAATATAACCTTTTTAACAGTTGATAGATTGTCTTGTTATAACAGTTCTGTATAACGGGTGATCCTCGTCAAAAAAGATATTCCACAAATTTATATTCTTTCTTATTTGGTACGAGTTATAGCAGTAGCCTGTTAAAGATAAACAATGCATTAAAAGAATGTACAACCCTATCGTTCTTTAACTAATTAATGATATATTATTTTATTCATGTTATATTAATTTATAGTGTTGTGTGTAAATGAAGCCATCATTATCTTCCAAGGCACCAAAATGAATAAATATTGCACTCTGGCTTTCAATATTGACCTTTTATGTTTGATTGGACTTTCCACTTGCATGGTAAGTGTCACATAGCAGATTATGCTTACCCTTATGAAGAACTGAATGAAAGTCATTATATTTTTGTTCATGCTACTATAGCATTTTATTGTTTTCATTCACCTTCATTTGAAATTTGGTTGTTCTGTCTTTGTAAAAATTGTTGTCTCTTTCTGTGTTTAAAGCCTCTGTAATACCACTGATTACTTTTCGATTGCTGCTTTGGTATATATTTGCCCCATTTGTGAAATCACATTATATCACATAATTGATCTACAGTTAACTTTGTTGCAGCATAAAGACACCATCTTGGTTTCATACATCCGCCATATTTTATAAAGGCTCTTACTTTCCCAGCATTCAACAGTGCCTTATTGTCTTTGTCCACTAAGTTTGACACTGATGGCTCCTGAAGTGATGGTCTGTGCAAGCCTGTTGTGTTGGTACCATAATCCTGCAAAAGTTGAAATATGAATAAGCCTGTTCTAAAGCTTGAAAATTTCAATCTGTATATTGTACGAAAAAATTGAATATTGTCAAGATTGCATACATTTGTTTTTTTAAACACTGGATCACAATTAGTACTGTAACAGTAGTCAAATTATTATTATTTTTTTTTTTTTTGCAAAAAGCAAAATATGATATGGGACTTTCGAGGAAAGACCTCTTTTATGGTTTGAGGGAACAAGAGGGAAAAACAGTACCAGACATTCCTGTCAGGTTCACACATTCGCTAATTATGGGTTACCCTCAATACCCCCAATTTAATGCAAAAAAGGAATCATATCAGATTAATTCGAACGCTCCAATTTGTGTAATTCCCTTCAATTTTTTTCTATTGTTGCGAAATATTGGATATCATAAATTTACCCATGATTTTCTCGATTCCAACTGCCAAAGCTGTGACAAAAACCACTGGCAAGAAAACAAAATAAAAGAAAAAAAACAAAATGTATGGTGCATATCTACAACACTGTCTTGCTAGTTTGATTGAGATGTGGATAATGTTTCAAACTGTGGAGTAATACAGAAAGACGGACGGACGAAGATGAGAGATTTGTTTGTGTCATCATCATATGTTTGTAATTCTTTTTGGCAATGTTGTTTTTTATATTGATAATGTCAGAAATGCAAACCCTTCATGCCTATATATTTATAAAATACCTTTCGAAATGTTGAAGGCCTCATGGTGACTTCAAGATGAAGAGCAAAAATAAAAGCGTTGTTCCTTTGCTTGTTTTTACCATGTATTTGTAGAGCCTTTGTCTCGTGTGCATTTACTCCATATCCTTTCATTTACCATTTAAAGGAAAGATTATCCTTATCAGGAATAAGGTCAGGCAGAAAATTTGGGTCCTCAAACTCCTTAGTGGATCTTGCATCCTTGGTGGATTTAAAACACATAAGCCATAGTCAAGTTGTGTGTATTTTTTCAGTTGAAAATGAAAACAATGATTACTTTAACCATGAGAGTTTAAGGATTTATAAAATTCAGCATTAGATTTCATAGCTTTACTGTTAATATCTGAAGTTATGCTTTGGTCACTCAAGACAATACATACAGGATCAATCACTGATTTTAAATCTTCATTTGTTGCTGCATCATGGACAATCAGTGGTTCACCTTTAAGCTTCATTCTCCCAAACCGTTTTTTTTAGAAGAAATCAAAGCATCGTTTGGCATACTTACGTACAGCAGATAATGAGCATTTATTTTTCATTGCCTTTTCATATTCATCTGTCATTTCTCCCGCGCAAGAGCAACATGTTGCAAGGCCAGGTTTAAAATTGACATACATCTTTCAGCTGGGTTAACCAAGCTATGAAGTGGGGTTGTTCTTAATGCCACCAGCATATCTAAATCAAGCTGAATAAATAGAACCAACAGGGAAAGTTTTACTGTATCAAATGTTACCCTGTGATCAGACCCTCCATCTGTAAACAAAAAAAAGTATAGGATTTTCTAAATTCACATCATCATTTGACTTGTATGCTCTCAAAATACTTGAAAATTCAGTGGCATGCCGCATTGCAGTAGAGGACTGAAAAATTTTGTCTTTTACTGAAACATGAATGTACCATCAAAAAGAGTCAGAGGAGTTCTCAGGAATGACAATCATTGCTACAGATGGAACAATTCCACATGTATGAAAATCATGGTCGCTCGCAGAGAGACGACTTTCTGATGTAGCGGCAAGAAATTTATTGTTCTCATGAACACCTGTTGAGATGTAAATGTTGTACAGAGGAAGTGGCCTCGATTTTATTTTCTGGTGAAGTTGGTAAGCTTTGCAATTAATTCGACTTCAACTTTGAACAATTTTTTACAGTACTGATGATTAGCAACTATAAAAATCAATTAAATCTAATCAGTGTTTTTGAATTTAATCAATTTTAGCCAAACATTTGAGACAGCAAAGATTAAATCAACACCAAATCATTAACATAAGTCCTTAAGGGGACGACCATTTGATTTTCCGGGGAGGGGGCTTGGGCTTGGGCGATTTTACCTTGAAAAATTATTTATTTTCACCATATGTCGAATCAAATTTTTCATTTTTATTTAAAACAAAAGTCTCTTTTCAAAGCATAATTGAAATATTTATTTTCATGACAAGTAGGTTTAAGATTTTTTATTATTAACCAAGATTAAATTATTTATTTACAAAATCGCCTAAGCCCCCTCCCTCTGAAAATCAAATGGTCATCCCTTTATATTAATTTAGAGCAACCACACACTATTATCTTACGGTTTTCCATCCTCCAATATCTTTGTGCAAAAGTCGTACTGATTGAAAATATGTAAAATAGATTTATTACTCTGAAAATAAGACTAGTTCAATTTATAATTTAAATTTGCCAGTTATTTTTATGTTCGTTGACGATCCAGTATCCATGGTGTGAAAAAGACATGGATGTAGCGTTGCTCGACATCTAGCAATGAATACCGCTCAAACCTATGCTAGGGGCCGTCTTGAACTTACTATGAGGTGTGAGCCATTGCTCATTGTTTAAGGCCTTGTGGTGACTTCAAGATGAAGAACAATACTAAAAGCATTGTTCCATTGCTTAACTATGTATTAATAGGGACTTTGTCGCATGTACATTTACTCCATATCTCTTCATTTTCTTACATTTCATATGTGTTTACTTTTTATTTCAATTTACAGCATTTGATGTAAAGATGGCCATAATCAGCCAGCTGAAAAGTACAGGTAGTATATTCTGTTACGGTGTGATCGTTTAATGATTTTTTATGAATGTTTTAATTGTTTTTACCGATAATGAAAACACAAACACGTCATAAAATAAACATCCACTTACAGATTATATAAAAGTGAAAGCTAAAATATTTTTAGTTAACAATCATAATACAAATGTTCTTTTTATTAAACTACTCGGCCATTCCGTCCCTGGTATCTGCAACATCCAGAGGCAAACTTACGATTCCAGTTAAAATGGGATGATACCGATGAAACGAACTTAAACGTCCATCGGCGGTTGAACTGATGTGTGCATTCAGGACGAGAACATGTCAATGAGTAATCATATCATATCCATATTTGATAAAAATAAATATATATAAATAATTAATTTGTGTTAGACCAACACTAGTACTCCGTGACGTTTTTTTTTATCTGCAAGGTATTATCCGTATACAGAATAACGACTACGAGTATACAATTTTCTGAATCTTGTCCTATATATTGCAAAAAAAAAGAAAAATAAAAATAAAACAATTTGAAAGGTTTGGCCTCACACAACTTGACTTTGCTCTAACCCGTAACCTACGTCTGACCTACGGAAGCCCGTTAGTTTCATAGGGGGTCTTATTTTTTACCTGTTATAACAACCCAACTAACTTGTTAAACGTGTTATAACAACTTAGTTAACTTGTTATAACAACTTAGCTAACTTGTTAAAACAACTAACTTAACTTGTTATAACAACCTAGCTTACTTGTTAAAACAACTTAGTTAACTTGTTATAACAACTTAATAACTTGTTTTATTATACTTTATGCAAATTTCTTTTATTATCCATTAATTTCATTGGACAAGCTGCATTTGTTAATTTTGACTAATCTTTCGTTAGCCCTGCCCATCCATAGCAACGGGTGTTAATGTTTAGAATTAACACCCGCTCAGCCCGAAGTTTGCCGATCTTGCAAATTAACACCCACTCAGCCAGAAGTTTGCCGATCTGGAAAATTAACACCCGCTCCGACCGAAGTTAACCGATTATTATTCCCACTTGAGAAAGAGTATAAAAACAATCCATCTGACAGGTATTATTTTTTTTTCAATGTTCTTTTTTCTAGTTATTGTTTTTAACGCTTTAGCAACTCGGCATTCAGTATAATAAAAATCATATTGCCCTTGAATGAAGATGTTAGGGCGATTAACACACTCGGTGAAAAATTTATCACCCTCCACTTCGTGTCGGGTGATAATTTTTTACCTCGTGTGTTAATCGACCCTAACACCTTCATCCAAGGGCAATATGTTTATAATGACATACAACCCAACTAACTTGTTAAACGTGTTATAACAACTTAGTTAACTTATTATAACAACCTAGCTAACTTGTTATAACAACTAAGTTAACCTGTTATAACAACCTAGCTTACTAGTTTAAACAACTTAGTTAACTTGTTATAACAACTTAATAACTTGTTATAACAAACAACCCAACTAACTTGTTAAACGTGTTATAACAACTTATTTAACTTGTTATTACAACTTAGCTAACTTGTTATAACAACTAAGTTAACTTGTTATAACAACCTAGCTTACTTGTTAAAACAACTTAGTTAACTTGTTATACTTATTACCTTGTAATAACAACTAAGCTAACTTGTTATAACAACTTAGTTAACTTGTTATAACAACTTAGCTAACTTGTTATAACAAGTTATAAAGTTGTTATAACAAGTTAAGTAAGTTGTTATAACAAGTTAACTAAGTTGTTATAACAAGTTAGCTAACTTTCCCCGAATCAATATTGGGTTTAATCATTTTAGGACAGAGTGGCACTACTTGTAGTAGTGGCACAGCTGGAAGTAGTGGTACGGCTTGTAGTAGTGGCAGAACTGGTACTAGCGGAACGGCTGGTAGTGGCACAACTGGAAGTGGTGGCACGGCTTGTAGCAGTGTCACAACTGGTAGTAGCGGAATGCCTGATAGTGGCACAGCTTGTAGTAGTGGCACATCTTGTAGTAGTGGCACGACTCGTAGTATTGGCATGGCTAGTAGCAGTGTGATGGCATCTTGTGATGACAATAACAACGTTAACCTAGCTGGTCACCAGTGGACAGAATCGCAAGAGAAATTACTTGTTACTACCAGGGCAAGTATGGAAAGTCAGTTTGCGTCAAACAAAAGCCATTCAGTTTTATGGGGTACAGTTGTTGAAGAGTTAAAAAACATAAAGTCAATGTATCAATACAACAAGCTAAAGACAAATGGAAGAACTTAAAAAAAAAGATACAATGAAGTTATTGATATGAATCGTAAAACGGGCATTGAAAAAGTAAGTTGTCGTCACTATGAAAGTTTCAATGAGCTTTACGGGAACAAAGCAAGTACCAGACCCGGCTTAATTATCGACTCTGATAAACTACAAAACGAAACAAAAAACAATGCTGTACAACCTACCAACAAAGAAAATCCATGCACCCCTGTTGATACAAACAAGGGTACAGAAAACGTACTGAAAAATGTGAAGGGGAAAAAGTCGATAAATATCAAGAAACGACCTTCATCTTCACAAGACAAAATTGTTAGTCTGATTGAAAAAATGGATAAAAAGAATGATGAATTCCGAGAAATGTTGATTGAGCAGAACGAAAAAAACTGAAGAGATTCGACAGATTTCTAGATTTATACGAAAAAAATATAAATATTAAAAATACCTGTCATTCATATTCAACATGTTTTTTCATAGAATTATATTTTTTATGAAAACACCTTGTAGGAAAAGGACAAAATATAAAACTTCTAAATAATTATAGTGGAAATAATTTAGTATTGTTTTAAGAGTATTGAAACAAACAAAAAAGCATCTGCATATTTAAACTTGAGACTTTTTTCTTTCAGAACATTTGTGAGATGATTATATAGCAAAATTCTTGGGGGTTAGTGATTTAATGAATCTAAAGCTTACAAACAAGTATTTTTGTTGCTTGGTAAATTCCCCCATCTGTGGAAAAGTATGTTACGTATAAGCTTAAAAGGTGCCTTTGTCTTCAGAAATATGGAAAAATATCTTAAAATGGCAACTAATTTAAGAGAATTGTACATAGGTAGTGTTACATGCAGCAGCCTTGATTTTCTGAGAAGTCTTAACAATTTTGAAATATTAGTTTTAAGAGGATATTACACCTCATACAGTGAGTCATTTTTACTTGCTTCTTTACTTTCTTGTCCAGCAATACAAGGTCTTGACATCAGTGGCTTCGGTAGGTTGAGTGATCATTTCTTTATTGAATTATGTAAATCTCTTCCAAATATGTTGTCATTTAGAGCAGTTGATACAATTCAAATTAAACTAGTCCTTATGAGAATTCTGCTATGTTAGTGCCAAAAGCTGAGCATTGAAGTTGACCCAGAAGCCTCACGTGAAAATGAAGAAGAATGGTCTAATATTGTTCATAACAATTTAGACATTTTATTTTCCCACAGCATCATTGGATGTATACCAAAAAGATTAATGTTGTATGACAGGTATTTCTACTCATGTGTTCAATATGGAAACAACCAGCTGATAGATTTAAGATGGAATAATTAATCTACAAGAATACGTCGGTAAAAGTATTTTTATTTAGTAGACACTAAACCATTTTAAAACATGCTGGTTTTAAAGGTATAAAACCATTTTTGTTTACAGTTGCTTTATTGTTTTTAACGATGTTTTAGCTCACTTCTCCTAAAAGGCCGTAAGAGCTTTTGCCATCATTTGGCACTCGTCGTCGTCCGTCCATCTGTTCGTAAACTTTTTACATTTTGACTGTCTCCTCTGAAACCACTGGAGCAATTTGAACCAAACTTTACAGGAATAATGTATGGAAGGTCTTTTACTTAGATTGTCCAAATGTTTTTGAACCGCATAGTTTAACATTGGACCCTATGAAAAAAAAAACAACAAAAAACATTATATTGGCTATTTCCTCTAAAGCTACTAAAGAAAATTGAACCAAATTTTACAGGAATGATGTATGGAACATTTTCTACAAAGATTACTTGAACCAGGTGAGCGATGCAGGCTCAGCCTTCTGAGCCTCTGGATATTAAACTTGTGTGTCATCTAGAAGAATTGGTTCCATCCCGCTGTGCGCATGCGCTGATAATTTTGTCCATATCGGTCAATTTCATTCACAAAGAATACTTCAGAAGAATTTTTAAAACATAAGATAGCCAAGTTATTGGAAATTGTGTGAAAAAGTAATTGATATAGAAGGTGTTATCAAAATCAAAATAAAGTAAATAAAAATCCTGGCACTTTTGAGTTAAAAACAAGAGGTACATTCCCTTAAATATCCATATAAATCACCACAGAAAATGTGATATGATGTTCAATGAAATAAGAAAATAAAATATGTATACTGGCAGTAATAAAAAGTTACTGATATTACTATAAAGATGAGAGATGCAGCTTTCAGAAGATATTTTTAAAATAAAAATGGGGTTTAGAAAAAACCTGGCATTTTTAGGTTAAAAATGCCTATTTTTGGAAAAAAATGACTAGGAAGATGTAATAACCTAGTTATCAGTAAATGATACTAAGACATCACGCTGTTTTCTATATTGACCGCTAATTTTATTTTACAACAGGGACAATATTTATTGTTTTATTTATGTCCCGGTTTGTCTACTTCACTTATTTTTTTTAAATGTCGCAAAATACACAAGTCATGAAAACAAATTCAATTTTTTATTCGCTAATTTCAATTATAACTTTAATATATAATAATGAAAACCATTATATTTATCATAAATTGTTTAAACGAGTTCTAGTTTTCAAATGATAATAATTTCTAAATATTTGCAATCAACTTCAGGAGTTTACTTTTCGAGGAATACTTAACACTTATATAGTTCCCTCCTTAAATGAAGCTTACATCTAGGAATATACTGTTTTTTCTAATAACATCTGCTAAAAGGTAAGCTACTCAATTTGAAAATAAATAGGATTTCAGATTTGTTATGAGTAATTTAAGCATAAAAAATGGTGATCTAATTTTTGAGATACAAGAAGACGGGAAACTAAACTCCTATGATTTTTATAGGTTTAACCCAGGCGAATGAACGTGACAAAATAAACGGGATTAAATAAATATTTATCAGAATGCTCAAAAAGATGTTTAAAATGAGATTATGAAAAAAAATAGGGAGTTCAGTAGCAAAAATGCTTTCAAAAAAAATGAAACTAGAGGAGTTCGAAAATCTAAAAGAAATGTGAACACATGAGTAGTGAACCTTCCTAAACGTGTCTGTAGTTCAAAATGGATAATCCATTGTGCAACTCGGTCGTCGATTATTGCATGTGTAATTCCAGTACTTTTTGTCTCAAATATCCCATATCCCACTAAAAAAGTCGTAAATATCCCGTATCCCAATATACCCTAAACAAGCCTCAATACTATTACATTCAATACTCTCTGTACTTTTAAAATGTTTAAATGTTACAAAAAAATGAGTTTTACAGAGAAGTCTTGTATCTCGTAATATGAAACAGTTTTGATGTACACAGAAAATATCGATTAAAAACTAATTTGTTTTTTTCCTGTAATCAGTATCTGTGTATGTATCAACAATACCCGGTGTAAATAAAAGTGTATGTTTTACTTTATCTCATTAACACATCAATGCGATTTGTTGGAGATAACGTGTGGAAACTTTAAAAGGTGTCAAATTTGAATTTTGTAAAACTCGCAATTATATTTCCGTAAAGTTGAGAAAATCAACAAATTTGTTAAAAGGTAATAAATTGTTTTTTTTGGTTTTTTTTTTCTTTTTTACAAAAAGCCGCATCTTAATGTAAATTCAAATTGTTCCTTGTCACTGTTGCTTAATGTCAGTCATCGCTAAATTCACGTAATATCCTTAATGTTTGTGATCGTGTGATCCAAAATACAAGTAAGCTACTATGCGAGGATTTGGAGCCCAAAGATGCAGAGCTTTGTTTTTATTTTCAGTCTTTTATTCCCGTTTTGATCAGTTTTTTCGATTCAATTCCCCCTTTCCCAGACTAATAATAATTGAATTTATTAATTCATTAAAGATAATGTTGTCATTGATAAAACTTTTGCAATGAACATCAACCTTTCAGTCTGAATCTAAGGGAAAATAAAAAAAATCCGAATGACCTGTCATTTACTTTTTAAAATAGGCAAAGGTGCACTCAGTCAGTTGATTTTAGAGTAAACAAGTCTTTATGATATTGAAATAAAACATGTAGTAATTACTTATTTTATTACCTTGTCATTATGGCAGAAAAAGACCCCAAAAAAATCAATGTGTTGTAAATATTAAAATGTCTCATCGCACCCATCATCCTACTGATCAAGATGGATCTCAAGCAAAATTTCCAAGTTTGGGCAGTGATTATCATGATAAAAACATCGTAAATACAAGCGAATAATTAGAAATGTAAACATTTTTATCTGACCGGATAATTCATAGCGGGTGTCATAAAGACAACAGTTACTTCCCTTTTGCATGCACAAAATTGTCTTGGAGTTATTTCCCTTAAATGGAACGAATTCTTTACCATGGTATATACAATGACACGGAAACATTTTTTATATATGTCAGAATTGTCTTCATAATTTTTTTAGTAAATGATGGTTTATAAGTCAATAAACCGTTAATCGTTTCTTTCTTCTTTTTTTTTGAAAATAAATACAGGAAATCATTTTTGTGTTGATTATTGAAATATGTAATTATATTTTAGGCAAAAATGCCAACTTTAAAGACATTCATATCTTGTATACTCATCATATCTCGTATATTTTATAAATTACATTTGAAAGTGAAAATGTCACTTGTGTTTTCTTTTACAAAATAAAAGAGAATGAAACTTGTTATGTGTTTTATAGTATTATTCCAATAATACAGATTCTTGTTTGGGGATAATGTTAATCGTGGCAAAGTGTTCATTAAATTGTTGCGCTTTGCAACTCCATCTGGTGCATTTCCGAAAATGTTATGGTATTTGTTTGGATGTGGATAATCATCGTTCTGAATAAATTATTCAATATTATCTTCATGAATTATGCGAAGATTGTGCATTTTGCATGCAGCCATTATGAAAAAGCAAATGTCTTCAATATTATGAAATGTTATTTCCCTTAGTTTTCGAAATTGACCTTTAAGGTGGCCAATGGCTCTTTCTACTGTTTGCCGACAAGAGGACAGTGCTCTATTAAATCTGTGTTGTTGATTATTTAAGTGGCCATTATCTCTGAATGGCGTAATGAGCCAGGTTTTCAGAGGATAAGCTGAATCTCCCAATAAATGTTTATCCAGCGTTGTTAGGTTTCCTGCTGAAGCTTTGTTGAATGACTCGGAGTTTCTCAATACCCTCACATCATGAGAGCATCCTGGCCACCCCACATTAGCGCTTGTAATCACTAAATTATCATCTACCACAATCTACAATTTATTTAGTAGAACTAATTTAAATAGAACGTTATATGACATATATCACAAAAAAAATGTTGAGAACTTATGGTAAATTTATTCAAAAGGTAATTTAAAGTTTTCCGAAATTTAAAGAAGTTAAAACAATCGACACAATGATATGGAAGCCGGTAAGTGCCACGTAGAAAGACATAGAAATAATTTTTACGTGGCGGCCGCCACTTAATTTATCTGGCGACCGCCACTTAAATTATCTGGCGGCCGCCAGATAAATTATGTGGTGGCCGCCATATACATTGTAAAGTAATTATGTGGCGACCGCCAGGTAAATTAAGCGGCGGCCGCCAGATAAAAATATTCCTTTGTCTTTCTACGTGGCACTTGCCGGCTTCCATAGAAAGATGTAGATATTTTGGACAGGATGTCATTTGAATGATAAACCTTTGAACAGTTCTCCGTTTGGAAAGTTGGTCATGGACGGTTTTGGGGGAGTAGGTGTATGTAATAGATAATTTCTTCCGGGTGTGATGACATTTCTACCACTCATCAAATGAGTTAAAAAGGGAAAATATTTTACGGATAATTTTTCATAGCTATCAGATTTGAAATATTATCAAATAATATCCAGCTTTATTCCGTTATTTAAGCAGTAAATCATGACTTCGGAAACTATTTCATGGCGGAAGAAATAAACCGTTACATGTACACTAGTTATCCCATATGCGCGGAAGGTTTTGAGTGAATCTCATGAGAACCAAATCAAAGACTTTGAAGTTTGTAGCTTCTCCATATCTATTTTTAGCCATCCTGGCTAAAGCCAGGGTGAGCTATTGCCATCACTTTGCGTCCGTCGTCCGTCCGTCCGTCGTATTTTTTTCATTCAACGATCTCCTCTGAAACTACTGAGCCAATCGGAACCAAACTTGGTCACAATAATCCTTAGATGGTCTCCTAAAAAAAAGGTGTTTTTTCTAATCGTACCTCATCCAAGATGGCCGCCAGCGTTGATCATAGTTTAACATTGGACCCTATGGGAAAACAGATTCATAGGTTTTCTTCTCTGAAACTACTTGGCAAATTGGAACCAAACATGATATAGTCCTTGGATGGTCCTGTGTAACAATGGTGTTTTCATGTCTGCCCCAAATTCAAGATGACTGCCAGTGGGAAACATAGTTTAACCACATTCAAACATCTCTTCTGAAACCACAAAGCCAATTGGAACCGAACTTGGTCACAATAGTCCTTGGATGGTCTTTAAAAAAATGTGTCCGGAATCTCATCCAAGATGGACCATATGGGAAAACGCATTGGAAGATTTTCTGTTCTAATGCTACTTGGGCAAGGGCAATTAGAACCAAACTTGGTTCTTAAATGAGCCCTTTAAATTTGTGTCTGGAAGGTCTTGGTCCTATCAAAGATGGCTGTCAGTGGGAAACATGGTTTAACATGTTTAAGCACCAGATTCCAGGTGAGCGGTACCTCTAGTTAAGTTTCTGTGATACAAAAAAGTAACTATATACAATTGACCTGTAACACTACTGAGGGGAAGCCTTTCCGATTCACATAGTCTTGATCGCCTCCAAGAGCAGATAAGCGGACATGTGTGACATCGATGATTCCAATGACACCTGAAATATTATAAGAAAGCTGAAAGCTGTTGTAATCTTGTCTTGTCTTGCTTCATCTGGCCACTGTATCATCTGCAAGGAAAAAGTGCAAATTATCCAACACATAAAAGGGAAAAATGTCCAGCAAAAAATCTTTAAATTCGTTACTTTTGAAATGGGCAAAGTATTCTAAATAATTTTGTTTTAAAAAATTTGAAAGAACATTTTCAAAAAACGAAATTTGTGCAAAAATTCAATATTTTCTCTCTTTAAGCAAGTTCAACAGATTCAATGCACAGCTCTGGTCCGTGAAGAGTGCGTTGCGATGTTTAGATTTTTAAATATATATAGCGTTAGCAAAATTCTCGTACCTTAACAAACTAAATAATTTCAAAACTAAT
>MJUU01068157.1:34441-79736 GCA_002080025.1 Modiolus philippinarum | reverse complement strand
AAAAAAAAAAACAACAATATAATCAGAAATTGTAATATTGATGACACTGTACTAATGGAATAATTGTTGCTCTATCTTAAATAAAATTCGAACAATAAAACAAGTAGACGGATGAGCGGTAAAGGGGCTCATGTGAGACATTGGTTAATTTCAATTTATTTTTCTCCTTATCGTGTGTCTTAACCTTGTGTTGTTTTTTGCCCTTTTGCTGGACTTATATTTACCAGATGGCTGTGTCTTTTGTTTCTTCCGCATTCTACTCTCGTTGTTTTAACTTCTCTTGATTTACATGTAAAAGTAATTTATATTCTTTTATCTTAACCGCATATTCTGCTAACATACATTGTACATGCAAGTTGTCGTTTCATCTACAACGATGTTTTCATTGCTTTTGCTTTAATAAATATTACACACGTAATTTCAGTTAATTCTTAAAAAACTAAAAGCAACGTAAACTTAGTTTTAATATTTCCACAACAACCTACACAATACATTGATAAATGACATTACCATCAGTAACATTTTGATATGCACCATTGTTCCATTAACGCAATATCACAGATCCTGTCTACTAAGATAAGCCACAATTGATTGTACTTCTCTATACTTTTGTTAAGATAACGTTTCCGAGTTTTCTATACAAGGATAGAGCAAGCCATTCACACAAATAGGATTTTTTCTAATTGAATTTTTAGAACTGTTCTCATTGTCATCTGTAGTGGTAGTTTTATTACCAGACAACGAATCTGAATCAGGAATGTCAATATGATTAGATTGGAATCTGACATGACAATGTTTAGGAGAAATAAGAACGTTTTCATTACCGTTACATGGTAGAGACTTGTAAGACAGACACGTGTCTTTACAATTTCCCATAGCATTTTTGGCCAAGCGACTGTTCGATCGACAACTTGAATTCCCATCACTACTGCTACTTCTAGATGGGGGCGATTTCACTTGAAGTTTATACCTTGAATACTGAGAATCCGACCTAAGTGGTTCTGCTTCCGGATCAGTAAAAGAGGCATGCGTAGTGACTGCAGTTGAACGCCTGTTTGTCATACTTCCATGATATAAAAGTCTCTGTCTGCAATAATAATGACAAAACACCTTCCCAAGTGTTCTTCTGAAACTTTTTCGAAACTTCTCACTCATTGCAGTGTAAATAAAGGGGTTTACACAACTATTTATAAATCCAACCAAATGAGTCATCAACATTGTAAAGAAAAAATGGCGCTCTCGTAAAAAGCTGTCTGTCTGGAGCTGGCTAATGATGCTGACAAAATAAAACGGAGACCAAGCTACAATGAATGCAACAGCTATAACTATAACCATTCGTGCAACCTGGAATAGTAAAGGAACTATTGTTAACATAAAAACGAAATTTACTTGACGTTTGCAAATTTTAAACTAGTATTTTTTTTTAACATTATCTAGAATACAAATGTAAATGATTCTAAAAATGAGACATCTTAACGCATGTGTTTATAACCTTTAAAAAAAATCCCGTATAGATTGACCGACAACCTTTACAAGTTTCCTGCAACCAATGGACGTTAGCAATTCATATTTCTTCCTATTTTCATATTTTTATCAATACCTCTTACAAGTTTTATTTGTTACATTTTGAATTCTGATAGATGACAGGTGAATATAACAAAAACATTTATATAAAGCATTCAAAGGGTACAATTCCTTACCCCTTTGAGTCCAGAATACACCCAAAACTTAAGATGAAGTCCAGAGTCCATTTTTTAATTATTTTTTTTTAATTTGAAGTCAAGTCCAGAATTTCACTAATCTAAGAGAAGCTATAACTCACGATAGAAAAAAAGAGCCCCGTAAAAACATTGTAATTTGTGTTTTTTACTCTAAGAATTTTTTATTATTGCATATTACCATTACACATTTGTGGATTTGCGAAAACTACTACAAACAGCGATTTTTAGTTATTCAATTTGTTAACACCTTAGATAATGTTTTTATCAAGGACCGCTCCACCTTCTCTGTGGTTGAAGATCTATTTAATCGATTAATAAAGTACATACATCTTATGGAAATCCACAGGGTGCAATGATTGTATATCCAATTACGGCAAAAATGTTCACTTGACAACGAGAAAAGTGACTCATTTTTTCTGATTAGTTCGGCGATATTTAATCTGTCCATTCATGTCAAAATTTGTATATTTATATAGTGGAGAGTGGCTTGTACAGACAAAAACGTTATTCCAGACAGCGCAGAAGAAACATATTAAGGGGTTAATATTCATTATAAGGAAACCATTTTATATGAAAATGACATTAATTTAAGGACAAAATCAAGCAAACCGATTGTTTCAATAATATCAGTACTTTGTCAATAATAGAAAAGGCAAATAAAAAAAGTCTTAGATAATAAATAACTAAATACCGAAGTTACTGTGAATTTATTTTCTGCATATGCGCACTTCGACAACGTATGTCTCTTCAGTGCAGATAAAATCTAAACGTTTGGAAGACCATGAACTCAAAGATGTTTAAAAACTGATAGAGAACAAATAACCAAATTGATCTAAATGTCAAGCCAAAAATCAGCGAAGGACAGAGCTTTGCCCCCGAGGGAGATACTTCTTAGATTTCAACAAAATTTACAAAAATTTAGATATTGTAAGGTTCCAAAAATAATCGTCTTTCGGGTCAGCACCGAAGTAGTGACTACTGGGCTGGTGAATACCCTCGGGGACTAACAGTCTACCAGCAGAGGCATCGACCCAGTGGTAACAAATAACTAAATACCGAAGTTTCTGTGAATTTATTTTCTGCATATACTCATTTCGACAACGTATGTCTCTTCAGTGCAGATAAAATGTATTGCAGCTTTAATACGGTATGAAAAGGGCTACAAAACCATAATATTATTTTTTTTAACCATGGATTAACCATGGAATGCATACAACGCTCGCATGGTTATTAGGGTAAAGTCGTTTCGGGTTTAATGAGTGCATATTCGTTCGAATTCTGTGATTCTTTTTTAACTGAGTCTGCAGTTGAAGGTGGAAAACGAAGACGAGGGTCATCTGACTTCCTCAAGTGAAGGTATTCTGTAGTAATTATAATCCTGAGGGCGTTTGCTCAATGAGTACTGAAGTAAGAGAGAATCGAACCGTCAGTCAAAGAACTGACAATCCGTGGAGATTTATTCCTCGACCCTGTATCATATGCAAGATTTTGTCAAATAAGAGTTTTTTTTTTTAGAAATTTCTATATCACATGCAAGATAGAGTCAGATAGGACCGCTAGCTCTTTTAAAAATTTAAAAGGTAGATAGACACTGTTTCGCTACGCAATTCAATGTCGCATTTGACAAATAAAGAGTTGTATACGGATTAGATTATTTTCGGGCCGGAACAGTAATTTGACAGCTTTTCCTTTGTGACGTTGTCGTATGAAATTTTAAAGTCTATGAAAACTGCAAGTTCCGGTTCCGGTTTTTGCCGTGTTAACTTCCGGAATTGCAAAATGTGCGGGAAATCTTTGTTTATTCAAACTGCGATGTGGCATCTCACATTATTTTGCGAAACGTAACATTTTCTTAATCACAATAAGCACTATTGGTCTTAATTTTCTTTCAGATTAAATTATGTATGTAAATCATTGTACTCTAGCGATCACGGTTGTCAGTTGTGATTTCATCATTAAAGTAAAAAATGCATTAAAGTCATTTATAGGCTTATAGAACTTAATTTGTATTTCTATAGATACTTTATCAATATGGGTTTGTTTGAAACATTCTTGATTTTGGGTCTTTTGATTCAGCCTGGGACCATTTAGTTATATGATTATATTAGTCCCATGCACGTGGTCCCATGTAGATTAAGCGTGAAGCGTTATTAATTTGAGCGAAACGGCTGGGACATGGATTATAGGATTTGAATATCTAAAATCTAAAAACTAAAAAGAAAATGATTGTATTGCATAATATTCAAAGTTCCTTCCAATTCAGGGGCATAAGCCTGATGACCGTTTGGTCACCTAAAACGGGCAGAAAAATAATTTGGTTATTATAACTAACAAATCAATTGCTGTAGGAAATGTGTCAAATATGGCTCAAACTGATTGGCAATGTTTAAAATTGCAAGCAATGAAAAATAATGAGTCCAAAAATTTTATTCTGGAGATTTCATGGGTGTGGAAATAGTTGCAATATGATCTTATATTTCAATCTGTGGTTAATTTGGGTCATAAAATATCATTTTGACATTATGCTTGCAGATTTCATGGCTATGAAAATAGTTGCAATTAATAATTATGATCATTTACAGCTATCTGTGGTCAGGTTGAGTCTAAAAATATCATTCAGACCCTATGCTTGCAGATTTCATGGCTGTTTAAATAGTTGCGATTAATAATTATGATCATTTATAGCTATCTGTGGTCAGGATGGGTCTTAAAATATCATTCGGACCCTATGCTTGCAGATTTCATGGCTGTGAAAATAGTTGCGATTAATTATTTTGGTCATTTATGGCTATCTGTGGTCAGGTTTTGTTCTTAAAATATAATTCTGACCCTATGCTTGCAGATTTCATGGCTGTTTAAATAGTTGCAGTTCATAATAATTATTACAATTTATAGCTATACGTGGTCAGGTTGGCTCTTAAAATATCATTCTGACCCTATGCTTGCAGATTTCATGGCTGTGAAAATAGTTGCGGTTAATAATTTTGATCATTTATGGCTATCTGTGGTCAGGTTGGGTCTTAAAATATCATTCGGACCCTATGCTTGCAGATTTCGTGGCTTTGAAAATAGTTGCGATTAACAATTTTAATCATTTATGGCTATCTGTGGTCATGTTTTGTTCTTAAAATATCATTCTGACCCTATGCTGGCAGATTTCTGTTTAAATAGTTGCGATTAATAATTATGATCATTTATTATGATAGCTGTCTGTGGTCAGGTTGGGTCTTAAAATATCATTCTGACCCTATGCTTGCAGATTTCATGGCTGTAAAAATAGCTGCGATTAATAATTATTATAATTTATAGCTATCTGTGGACAGGTGCGGTCTAAAAATATCATTCAGAAACTATGCCTGCAGATTTCATGGCTGTGAAAATAGTTGCGATTAATAATTACGATTATTTATAGCTATCTGTGGTCAGGTTGGGTCTTAAAATATCATTCTGACCCTATTCTTGCAGATTTCATGGCTGTAAAAATAGTTGTGATTAATAATTATTATAATTTATAGCTATCTGTGGACAGGTTGCGTCTAAAAATATCATTCAGACCCTATGCTTGCAGATTTCATGGATGTGATTATTAAATAGTTGCAAAGAAATATAAAAATGTCCAATTCAATTAATATTGATTTGAATTATTTGAATTAAAGAAACAATCATAATTGTACCTGCACATAAAAACTACAAATAATTTGTTGAGTTTAACGAATTTTTTTTTCTACAAAGGGTAAGCCCCCCNCCCCCCCCCCCCCCCCCCAAGTACAATGCAAAATTGTTGCCCTGTTGGTGTGTTTCTGCCTGTTGGTTGTGTACAAGTGCATACATTTTTCACCTTTTTTTAAAATAAAGTTGTGTCTCAATATTGAAAATCAATTTACTGCAAAACTGAATCGATCCCCACAATCCCCGTCGACCTCTGAATTCTTATCTCGTCGACTTTTAATTAATGGTTTGTCATGTTACTTCTTTTAAAAGCTTAATAAATTATTTGGTTCCTATAATCATATATAGAGGTTAAATTCTATATAAAAATCATATTCTTAAATATTTCCGTCCTCATGACGGCGCATACTTTAAAATCTCATAAACATATAAACCCCCGTATGAAATCTGCAAGTATATGACAAAAACCGGAAACGGAACTTGCAGTTTTCATAGACTTTAAAATCTTATACGACACCGTCATAATTGACTGACGGATGCGAAACGTGTCCATTTTGTCGCAAATTACTTCCCTTTTCCCGTAAATAACGTTTAATACAGACACTTCGCGAAAAATATTCGTTACAAGCATGTTGACATATACATTTTTCTCATTTTAATCAATAGATCATATAATGAACTATCTATTTACAAAAAATTATAACATAGATTGATTTCCATTAAGCTGAAAATTGCCTTTCCAAATTTTCTCCGTGCATTCTATGTAAATTTAGATGAACAATGGCTAAAAATGAGCAAACTTTCACCTTAATTATAGAAGAAACAAGCATGGTAACCCATAATTTTTAGTTAGTAGGACTGGTTCTTCAATTGAGCTGACTTATAGTAAAAAGTGTCTATTAAGGTAAATTAGGGGTTTGGTTTGATTTATGGGGAGATGATGGGCTTGGGTGATTTTGCCTTGATAAATTATTTATTTTCAGGAAAATCTCGAACAAGTTATTTATTTTCATCAAATTTCCCAGGAAATTACTTATTGACATTTGCAACAAAATATTTGTTCTTCAAATTAAAATTAAAATATTAATTTTCATGATAAGTGGTAATAGAATATTTATTTACTACAGTTACTAAATATGGTTTGTATTATTATAAGCTTCCTATACAATTGTCAAAACTTGATAACATATTAAATGGGAATGATGTACCATGTTCATAAAAACAAAAGGCTACGAAGTAATATTTTAGTTCGTTAAACTGCTTTGGTATTTTGTCGCTCAATATTCTAATGGAATCATGTTCATTAACAACATTACAGGCGTTAAAAGAATATGAGCAATTAGTCTTGGTCTTGACCTTAGCCTTAATAATTCTATCGATGTATAATCAGTAAAAATTCATCTGAAAATGTCGATGAACGAAGAACTTATAGAAGGATGTTGAAGCAGCTGTAATTAGCATACATGTATGTTTGAACATATCATTTGATTCATTTGAAGATTATGCTTTTGGTGCAGGTTCTTCAATGTGCAAGGAACTGTCGCGTCCTATCCGAAAGATGAAATGCATATCCGTACACCTGAAATTACTGTGAGATATGAACACAGAGCATTGTTGAAGGCATCATGGTGACGTCAAGATGAAGAGCAACATGAACATTCAATCCATATCCTTTCCTTTTTAAATCAAGCATAAACATCGACAACCTGCGTATGAAACATTGTATACTAAAACCGTTGTTCGTAAGTCCTTTATCTCGATTACTTATAATAATCCTAGCGGATTTTATATACCCCGAAACCTAAAACTACGGTGTTTCCGGATTGAATAGTGATATTAATCATACGAGTTTCTAACTTGAAATATAGTCCAGTTAACTACATTGAAAATTTCAGTTAGGGCCATAAAATAATGAATGTTCTAACATGACGCTCTTCTTTCGCTTTGGAAATAAATGTATTTCCTAATTCAAACAATATTTTTTAGCTCATGGGTTTGGTTTTTTTTTCAAAAAGACATTGTACAATTTCACATTTTATTCACTCAATATTCATGTGTAAATTAAATTTTGAATAATGAATAACCCAAAAAAGCTGCATCAAATAATAACAATAATAAAAATTTACAACAGTTACCGTGAATTTAAGTCGAAAAAGTCGTAACCTAGCAACGCATGTCTTCTTGTTATGAAATCTTATCTATGTTGCATATCATGGTCTACAATTTAAATATATTATTTTTTTATTTTTAACGTTAATAAAATTATTTTATGTTTTTATTACAGATTATCTGTAATAATTCACCAGCTTATGAGCAACTTGTATGTATGAAACAACGAATATATATTTTCTTTATGTCCATTTATGTGTGTTTGTATGCAGTTTTCAAACATATTTTAATTCTAGTGTCAAACCCAATATTGCCCTTTCAGAGCCGCTTCGAATGTTTAAGACGCTCTTAAAATATATTAGGATCGAAATAGATTTTTGCAATTGGGCTCTATGCGAATTAGAACATGGTCAGACCTTATATTTGTCTTCATGTTATACCTCGCTATCGCTCGGTATAAAATACTGACAAATATAAGGTCTACCCGTGTTCTAATTTGGATAGAGCCTACTTACAATAATCTTTTTCTTAATTTTAACAGTAAATATTGATTAGTATTTACATATCTGCACGCCATAAAAAATCAGAGCCTACCAGAGCCAACGTTAAGCATTTTCAACGGACTGTATCTACGGAAGTGAAAACGTCTTAATATTTTAACGTAATATTGATTTAGATGCAAGTTGAATTTCTTGAAAAGTACACGTTTTCTTAATAATGATTTAACCATGTTGTAGTATCTGTAATGTTTACTTTACAGCATATATAATATGAACAGATGACCAACAATTTATTACAGGTTATTAAAAGCAAATTATAAAATGCCAGTGTTTCATATCTTTTTTTTCAATTTTGATGACTTTTTGATCTTTTCAAAGACACTTGTAATTTTAAATATAATAAAAGAATAACTTATTTTTTCTTAAATATAACGTAACTCTAGCTCTGAAACCAAAAATTTGTTTATTTTTATTATTGCTCGACATCTAGCAATGAATTCCGCTTAAACCGGTGCTAAGGACCGTCTTTAACTCATTTGGAGGTATGAGCAAAGCCCACTGCTGAATGCCTCATGGTGACTTCAGGATAAAAAAAACACAATAAAAGCTTTATTCCATTTTTTTATATCATGTATTTGTAGAGACTTTGTTCATGTGCATATACTCCACATTCCTTCGTTGCTTATTTGGAAAGTAATAACTTTTTTTAAATTAATAACAGAAAATTTTAGGGTTTTTCAATAATTTTCAAAGTTTTTTTTTTCATTTCGATTTTAATTTATATGTAACCGTACGATTTAAGTTATAATGATACCAAGTTTAGTGCACATTTCGAATCACGATTATTGGTCGTGGTAATTGAGAAACTTCAACATTTTGCAAGAAATAAAAGAGCACAAAAAATTTCACTACCATGAGTATACATACCTTACGTTTGTTTACTTCGTTTCGTCTTTTAGAATCGCGCCGTCGTAATTGTGTATTTTCAATTACAATTGGACGCAGTAAGCAAATTGCAATAGTGGTACAGGTTCCAATTATAATGAACATCGGCAGAATGTACATTAGAACAAAGAGAATAATGAAATATACTCTTCTGAATGTTCCAGTGTCATTATCTAACTCGTTGAATCTATCTGTGCAAAATTGTCGGGAAATGACGCCATATTCACTGTGAATTGTATACGTTTGGCTACTGCTGAAGAGGTAAGGGGAGGCAACCAGGACCGGTATTATCCATGTCACAGCTATTATCTTCTTTGTACGAGACTTGCTATTTACCTTCATGGCTGATAGAGGATGAACTATGGCATAGTATCTGTAAAAAAATAATAAATATCATTAATTTCAATGAATAGCTATTTGTAATCTTTATAGCTGAAAAGGATCAATATGTGTTAAGGTCAAGTCGAAGTAATTGAACGCCATCTGGTGTTGTCTTGTTTTGACGTCCCTTTCTATTGAATGACGTTCGTGACAACGTAAAGCACCTATGACGTTTCATATGATTTCACCAAGCATTATGGTGTCACCACAGGAAAGATCTCGTCGAAGAAACTTTCAGTAAATTTAAGACCGTTTCTTGGGAAAATAAAAACAACAAAATCGGCAAAAAAAAATAAACTAAAGAAAAGATAATGAATGGATATGGAGGAAATGCACAATAAACACAGTCTCTACAAATGCATCATATGCACAACAAAAAAAAATAAATAACAAAGATCATAGGTTAGAGAGATAACGTGACGGTACCAAAATTTTACCAAAGTTAGTCGCCATGTACTTATAAAATAATGATACTTCTAAAAAAAGCTCTATTGTCCGCTCCATTTGTCAGACTGCACAGACCATGAACTATACGACCTAAGAACGCAGTGGTTTCTTTCTAGACCCGAAAACACGATGCACAGCGCATAGTCGGCGCCTTACAAAGCACTTTTACAAATAAAACCTCAATTGACAAACATCGGCATCTTATCTTTTTGCGGAAAGTAAAATTAGAATTGCTTTCTCTATAGATATCATATAAATCCAGTCAAAATTTGACCAGTTTAACATTCAAACATTTGCATATAGCTTTGATGGGTGATGGATTAATGTATGGGATTTTAGATACTTATAAATAGAAAATAAAGTTTCAGTAAAATTAGAATTGCTTTCTCTATAGATATCATATAAATCCAGTCAAAATTTGACCAGTTTAACATTTACTTATAAATAGAAAATAAAGTTTCAGCTGATTTTCTAGTAGCTGTAATAAGAGGAAAATGAAGCCTGTCATTTCAATATCACTGCTAGTCCTCCCGACTTCTGACCTGTTCTTTTTTTAAGTTGACATTCCCAACTATTTGTTGGTGTGATTTAAAATGTGTGAAATATAAATATTCGCAAAGAGGTATTATTTGTAAATAAAGCAGACTTCACATGGAGGCTTGTGTTTGAAGTTGGGAACTTGAGGAAAATAAAATATTTGAAGGTTTCGTATTGTGGCTATTTTCATGGATATAGCTTTTAAAGCAACGAAAACTCCAAAATCACACCTTTTGTGTGATGATTTAGATAGACTGTTTTCAATCTATACATTTACTTTCGTAAGTTTTTAAAATATCAGCGATTAATCTTTGAAATTCAATTTAATCAATGTCTCTTCAACGCCGCTTTCGGGAGAAACAAATACTACATCAAATTAAAAAGATTTAAATTGCAGTATAAAAATGCCCTATCAATTTTCCCTATTATTTTCATGTATCTGGAAATCGGTAAGTCCAGAATTTCTTTGGGTAAGGACGAAAGTTATTGTATTCTACAGAATTTAAATTTTGCTGATCATCGGATATTTTTTTTCTATAAATGTAGGTGTATTGTTATAAAGAATGAATGCTTGATTATGCTGCACTTTTTTGCCGAAACAGCAATGAACTTTTTCATTAGCGAAAAAATGGTCTTGCAATCTTTGCAAAAATGCAACTATAAGGTATAATATTGTTGTAAAAAGCAATGATAGCATTCAAACTCATTTGAATTCGCAATAGGTCATGCGGAACAGGCGGATCCAGGCTCCGCGAAAAAAAGGGGTTCCGATGGGTTTTCAGACGAATTTTACCACTATTGTCAATTTTTACCTTAATTTTGCACAAAATTTAAAACATTTCCAGAAAAATGGAGGTTCCAGCCTCTGAAACCCTCCTTGTGGATCGGCCAATTTGCGCTGAATTGTTGAAATACGAAAGTTACTGCGTGTATTTGTTTCGCTCATTTGCATTGTTCTGTGTTTAATTAATATCAATTATTTAAGATCTAACCAACTAAATTTTAAATACCGGGCGAATAATAAATTTTAATAATGTGACATAAATGTTTTACATTTAGTTCAATAAAAGTATTTCTCGAAGAGAAACAACTAACTTAAAATTGTTAATTTGAAAGTCATTAAAGTCTGTAAAAATAATAAAAATAACATTTCTTTTGTTCTTTGCATGCGTTAATAATGTAACGGAAAAAAAACTAGGCCTGGTGTAAATAATGGAGAAACGGATTGCAGTACCAAGTCAGTAAACTTATTTTCACAATTGATAGTACCAGACATGCATGAAGGACTCCTGTTAAAATACTGTTTGCGCTACTCTTTTTTATTCGTATCGACGTCGGCAAACGTGATCCTTGACGTTATGAAAAACTAACATTTATCTGCAGAAATTCGTATCTTTGGACGCATATATAGAAAAATCAAGCATAGTGACCTACCAAAATTTTTACATTTTCATAAAGCTCAGAACTTTTGCAGTATTGTGTTAGTTTTTTTGAAAAACTGTAGGACGTATAATTATCTTTAAAACGACATTTTTCTGATTTTGTAGCCGTCAAAAACCCACTTTCCATATATATTCAATGTAAATTAAGGTCAATCTGGACGATTTTCAAACTACTGGGAAACAAAAACGAGTATGGGTACCCCATTTTTCCTTCTTATATTTGAATGTATCACTAGCTTAGCAATCATCATGCAAAAAATCTGAAGTTTGTAGGACATCGTCAATTTCTTCGACATGACCTTAAGTAAGGGCCGTTATCTCGAGAACGTTAAAAGCGCTTTGAAACCTGTGCCAACCTCGAATTACCCTAGTTTGATATATCATATGTCTAGATTCAATAAAATGACACTAAAAAATCAAGAAATGGTAGCAAAAATAACAAGGCTTATTTGGGGTCGGTTCCGGTTCATGATTGTAATTATCATTAATTACATTCAATGGCTGTTTGTAATCTTTATAGCTGAAATGGTCAATATGTGTTAAACAAAAAGCAGTAGGTTCACTAACCTGGATATTTAGCCACACAACATCATTGAGCAATTATTTTCGAAGATAAACTACCAAGGGCATGTTGTATGCCATGGGTTGTACAGTCAACTATGATTATATGACATCACAAACAATCCTATAACTACAACAGATTTCAAAACCAAATCACCCAAAAATGAGATGTTTTAAGTAGTTTTTTTTTTTAAACAGAGCACTTTCTTCGACAACCAAAAAGAAAAAAGAAAGGAAACGGGGAATGTGTCAAAGAGACAAAGACCAAAAGGGGAGTAATAACAACTCAAAGCCACCATAAGATCTTCAATGAATGGTGAGGATACCCCAAACAGAAAGGCAGGTCGGAGTCGGCCTCTAATTAAAGAATAATCAAGTTCAAAATATTTTACCAGTCATTTGCGTAATGCAAGAGATCATGTCTGCACATATAATATTTGTCTTTGAATGTGCTCTTTATCTTCAGAGTCAATATAAAGAAAATTTATCAAGATGTATTATCTTCCACTATTTTAGTCAAATTATTTAAATATTTTAGTGAAATAGCTTCTTTGACAAAGACCAAAAGGGGAGTAATAACAACTCAAAGCCACCATAAGATCTTCAATGAACGGTGAGGAAACCCCACACCAAACGGTAGGTCGGAGTCGACCCCTAAATAAAGAGTAGTCAAGTTCAAAATATTTTACCAGTCATTTGCGTAATGCAAGAGATCATGTCTGCACATAAAATATTTGTCTTTGAATGTGCTCTTTATCTTCAGAGTCAATATAAAGAAAATTTATCAAGATGTATTATCTCCCACTATTTTAACCAATTTATTTCAAATATTTTAGTGAAATAGCTTCTTTAAAAAGATTTGGACTCTACCAAAACACATAAGGCTGTTTACTAGTGCCATTTTTATTTTGTCTTACTCTACTTTAAATTTTCGGCCCGATTTGATGGGATAGTGAACCTATTCCTTTGAATTACAATATTAAATGAGATTGTATGTACTTGTTGAAAGCCCGGAATCATTGTTGTCAAACAACATTAAAGAGAATAATTTTAAGTATTTCTAGTTCAATCTTTGGTCATTAATATGGAATATTTTTTGTTGAGAATGCCTGAGATTTTTAAGAGATCAATCAAATAATCCTTTAAAAATCGCTGAAATTATCACTTAAATCATTTCGAAAATTGCATTTTTGGGAAATATTTGGACACCCAATATTTGATTTAAAAGTGTCAAATTTTAATCAAAAAGTGGGTTTCATAACGGGTTTAATGAGTGGTCTGACAGATTCGTAGAATCAGAGACTTTCGTAGTTCATAGTTAGAAAACAATGTTTAAAGCAAATTGTATACTTCCATCCACACACCTTTGTACATAATGCTTCCAGTCTTCAAATTTTGACTCAGAAAATACGAATATTCCATATTTATGACCAAGAGTATAATTATATGTCAATGCAGCAAGTCTTAAAGTTATTAAAATTAGTGATGATTGCGAAAAAAGTTTCAATGTTTCAATCCCTTCCCTTAATTGAACAAATAAAGGAATATAGAGTTAATGTATTTAATAACATGTAATTGCTTTATAAATATTCAATTAATACTACTATTTCATGAGTCGATTCTTATGATGATAACATAATAACCAAAATAGACAGTCTCTATGACATCAAAATATTTGAACATTTTACAAAATATTCTGATCATTTGTACATGTAGAAAAACCACAATAATACCCCTGTTCATTTGAACATGGTATCGTAGTAATTCAGAGGTTAATATTGGATGCGCAACGAAGTTTGCTTTGCAACGCATTTTTTACCCCACTTTTCATCAACATTGTGACAGTTATCATGAAAAAGAGAAGACAATGCTTTACCTTCTGAAAGACTATTTTCAGATGATTGCATTGCAATTGATTTATTTTTTAACGTTCGTTTTGAGTCTGTTTGTTTTGTCTCATTTTTTCTCCACCTATAATGTTTCCTTCCAATATGTTGCTTCGATATTCAATGGCCAATGCGTTACATATTTCCACATAGCTGTTTACATTCATTTTTCTTGTTATTTTCTTACAATGTAAGAAATGAAAGTATTTGGACTATTAGACAAGAAGAGAGATATATGTAGTGAAGCTCTTCCGGAGAAATATGTTAGTGATATAAATATGTGTGTGTGTGTGCGGGGGAGTTGCACTATCGATTATAAATTGAGTAACAAACTTTTTGTTTTCAACCTATTCTATATATAATTAGAGGTTGACAGTTCGCATTTCAGTCTTGCTTTTGTCATGAGTAAATTTTGTCAATATGTAAATTAAACCGGTTGTTATAAGAAGAAAAAAGATTTAAGTATGGAATAATTGCAATTCTTACATGGTTACTGTTAATCGTAAACCAGTTTAATTAATACTCGATAACCATATGTTTTGCACATGCGCAAATGGTATCGGAATATGAGTAAATGGAACAAAAAACAACGATGTTTTTAATTTTGTTCGTCTTGTTTATGAAGGAAATAAAGGTTAAGAAAAGTTTTTAACTAAATCATGCAATTCAGACAGGTAAATGAGTATTGTTTTGCTTTCGATTTGAATTTTGAACTTGCATCTGTTTGAAAACGTCAGATTGTGTATTGTGACGTCATAGACACAGACAGCAATGGAGTTTCTTAGGTCGCTTCAGAATGGAAAATTCCATTTTCTGTCATATTAGAATCGAAATAATTCATGACAGGTATATGGTATTTGTCACTTAACAATGCACTGGGCCTTTATATTCGTAAATTTAACCTCCCGCTGACGCTCTTGGTTAAATTCGAATATAAAGGCCCAGCCCATCGTTAAATTTCCAATAACCATATACCTGCCATGAATTATTTCTTAAGTGTATCTTTGCAATGTACTGCGAAGTGTGGGATGTTTCTTGTCTTTAGTCAAACCCTGTAAAGCAAATATGCATCTGTTTGTACAACCTAACCTTTTAATAACTGACAAAAAATAAATAAATACATGTTATCGTTTGCTGTGAAGTACAAATACTTATTTATTTTGCTTAAATTTTCATCCGGAATTGAATAGATAAAATAACAAAATCGGTAAAGAATAAAACTAATATTTACGGTTATCATTACAAATGACATTTTTATACATCCCGTATGCATGGATCCATTGTATTAAATTTAAAATGAATCAATTTCAATAAAAGCGTGCGTGGTTCTTCAACTGAAGAAGTAATTCAGTTAAGTTGTTTGGGATTTATTCTCAAAACTCATATGACAGCTTTGACGGTTGCGAAATGAATTAGATAAATGCCAAACGTATATTGGTAGTATAATAGTATGTTTCTATACGTCTAAATAACTAGTTACAGTTCTGTTGTCGTTTGTGTATTTGTATAGATTGCCTGTTTTAACGCCTTGTATATACTGACAGTAAAAAGATCATGACAGAGCAAATACAGATGATTCAACAAATTAAGACGTAATATACAAGAAAAACAAACGGAAATAACATTGCATTATTAGATACATTTAAACATCTGAAACTAAACAAACCCTCTGAATACCACTTATAGTTTAGTAAGGTCATCAATATCGTGAAAAGATCGGTATTCGCTACAAAACTGAAAAAACACTTTTTTCCTTGATCTGGATTAGGATAATAAAATGCAGAGGTCATTGTGACGGAAAGATCATCTCAGTTCCCTGATGATTAACTTTTAGATTCGTTTTTTTTAGCTTAAAAATATTTTATGTTTAATTGGTGCCATGGGATCAAAATGATTTCTTGCAGAATCTTGGTGTTATGAAATTTAGTTATTACTGACAAAAAGAAATACAAAAGGAAAATAAAATATCAGCATTTTCAACAACAAAGTCTAAATGTAAACTTATACAATCATTGCTTATATTATACAATAATATGTATTGTTTCACTGCGAAAAGGGGAAAACATGTGCAAATTCATCTAAATATAAGGACAAAAATATAATTAAAACGAAACATGATAAAAAAAAGCAGCCTCATAACGGACAGATGGACGGACAACACAGTGACTATACTATTTTAGACTCATCACTGACAGTAATATAGAAAGCAAAACTACAGTTCGACAGCTCAAGATCTGACCATTATATTATTTGTTCAGAGGTTTATAAGTTGTAATTAGAATAATAAGGGTAACGCATAGATTGTATGAGTTTCAGTGTAATGCGTTCAGGTGTAAAATCTGTATAAAAGGAGATAAAAGAGAATAATTTTGATATTTGAATAGTTTTTATTACGATTTCCATTCTTTTCTATTTTTTTTTTCAGCTGGGACAAATGTAATTTTCCCCAAGAAGAACTATGCCAATAAATAAGATTTTCAAATCTGTAAGTCAGAAATGTGATGCAACTCTTTCCCGCAGTTTGACATCATTTTACGTGCATCTTTTTGTCAGCATTTTCTCAGTTTATTGAGAAGGAATAAATATACGTCTAGTCCTTGAAATTACATGACAACTTCATTACAAGATTTCATAATGAACTTAAATGAAACACGCACTGTCACTCATTACAGTTCTGCATCATTATCCTTATATACATTCACTTAGACAATGACAAACCCGTGTGGTGATAACGAATTTGTCACTAATTATGGATATTCCAAGATTTTTTTTTTAAAATCTGGACAAATATATTAAAAAAGAACTACTGCAAAAAGGTAATAATATATAACATTCTCTTTAAGAAAATAATGCACGAGCGAGCCGTACCATATGAGTGTTAAATAACTGTTTCTGTTTCAAATAATCTGTCAAAGTATTTCTCTAATTTCTAGCAAATTTGACCGATTTGATAAAAATATTTCTCGTCTCTAGTGAGAGAACAACTCGCGTGAAACTTCCCGCCAAATCTATTAGGCACATAATCCTCGGTGTTTTACATTATGTCATTTAGAGAAACACTTTCTACAACTTAAACTCGTAAATTATGAAATTCCTCACATCATGTTACATGTAGATAAATTTTAAAATGCTTAAAAACTAGGCAAGCCTCGTTTTCAAACATTTGCAAAATTTATTTAACTTGATGTGAGAAATTTCATAATCAACTTAGTTCTCGTTGGAGAAACTATATATATGTATATAACTGGCAGGCCCTATAGATTAAACTATTTGAACAATTGGACTACATGGGTTTTGTGAGGGAATATTTGCTTCAATGAAATAAAAAATAAAATGCCAATTTCAATATAAATAAATAAATTATAAATATGGCACGTGTCTACAAAAAAAATTAAATACAACCAAGAGATCTGGTAGAAACATTTTTCTGTGTATAAAACATTCTAAATACGTTATCTTTTAAAATGAAAGAGGGAGTGTACGCGTTTTGAACCCAATATCAGGAAGAAATATTTATCGATATACTGTGAACATTTATTTTTGCAGTCCTGGTTAATGAAACCCATTAAAATGGAGAGAGAGATGGGGTGTCATTGTAGACAAAATAAATATTAGAAAATCCCGAATTACCGCAAATTTAGTTTCTGTAGATGAAAATCCCGACAAATTATGCCTCCTCGATGTTGAACACAGTATTGTAATGTATGGAGGTCTCCAAATGGAACCTCTAGCCTTAAATATTTTCTAGCAATTATAAGTATTGTTTTACAACCCACACCTTCAAATCAGTAACGATTTTTACTTTCCGTTGGCTAGTCCTAAATATGATTTCAAAAACCACTTCTTTCCTGTTTAATCATCAATCAACGTATCAAGAAGTAGATTTCTTCACTTGTAATAATTTCATATTCTTTTCCCTAATACAACACTTAAACTTTGATTGTTTAAAATACCCTTCACAATGCGTGACATGCAATAAGTCAGAAATACATTTGTATAACACAACGTATTTTATTGAACTTAAAACCATTAGTTATTTCTTTCAGCATATCTTAGTTGCAAGTTAAGCCTTGCTTAGCATACTGTCAGAAAATAATTATGTGACATTTGACAATTCAAGTTCGACTTTTCTGCTGCATTCTTAAATTGAAACGATATTTTATTGGAAAATAGGAAGGTTTGATACAATATACAAGAAAGACCAACTAGATGCAAGTCCTATGCTCTCATTATTTAATTAAAAGTAGTTTGTACTTTATAAAAGATCAGACAGATTTTTTTTGTATAAATATATTTTGTAGGTCTTAACTCATAGGATTTTTCAAAATAATTAAAAATAATCAAATGTCACCGATCATCTTTTTCTGTTATCAGGCTTTGAAAAAATAACTAAATACCGAAGTCACTGTGAATTTAATTTCTGCATATGCGCATTTCGACAACTTATGTCTCTTCAGTGCAGATAAAATCTAAACGTTTGGAAGATAATAACTCAAAGATGTTTAAAAACTGATAGAGAACAAATAACCAATATAATCTAAATGTAAAGCCAAAATCAGCTAAGGACAGAGCTTTGCATGAGGGAGATACTCCTTAGTTTTCAACAAAATTTTACAAAAATTTAGATATTGTAAGGTTCCAAAAAGAATCGGCTTTCGGGTCAGCACCGAAGTACTGACTACTGGGCTGGTGAAAACCCTCGGGGACTAACAGTCCACCAGCAGTGGCATCGACCAAATCAGACCAAATTCATTAATTTTCCAACATTTTATCAAGAGAATACAAAGGTGACACTGACAACATGCTTATTGTTTAACTTTCATATGAGATAAATATCGGACAGCTTTTTAAATTTTTTTTTTGGATAATTAAGAGAGATAAACTTTAGCTATCTGTTCGGATGAAAAAATCTATATGTCACCGTTTGATTAAGAGTTTTTGTATAATTGACAAGAAGGAAAAAAAAAGGAGCTGATTTGCGGAAAAGTAAATGTTATAAATATGTCAATATAAATTATGACGTCGACATAAAAAGGCTGAGAAAAGAACATTGCGGCTCTAAAAGTCAATATCGCACCCGACTCGATTTTCACAAATGTGGAAATCGAATGCGCCATGTATTAGTGTCTAACTTCCTCAAGAAAGGTGCTTTATACGTCATAAAAATACTTTGTTTAAGCTTCGAATCACTTAAATAACAGCAACAAGAGTAACTGTGTTCTTAAAAATTCTTTAACGAATACATCAGCTCACTGTCGTCTGGTCGGTGCAGTTCTGTTTTAATTGTAAACCATCTCAAGCCACTGCTATCATTTAGCGAGGGTGTGTTTACAGAAAGAATAGTAAAATCTAGAAATTCCAATGAGAGAAATATGATGTTTTGGACACAACATATAATGTTTTGTTCATAGTCACGTGTGTCGATATATTAGTTAGAATATAAAGTATAGAAATGTAATCCAATCAATGAGATGCCCACTTATACTTAACGTAGTATTAAAAGTATTCAACTCTCTTCTTTGAAAAGTTATTGGAATATTTTTAATCCAAAATGTCTTGGATTCTCTTTACAACGCTTCGTTTCATTTACCAACTGCAATGATTTCTGTATAATTATTTATAATTAAATAGAAAGCATTACAGCAAAATTTATGATTAACATGATAACTTTCAATATTTTAAGCGTTCCTTCTAACTATAATCTTGTCCAGTTTACTGTTGTTTATTATCTTTCGGTCGCTTCCTAATGGCATATGTCTGTCTCAATATCCCAGACGTTATGAATACCATATTTCACATTGCAGATACAGATACCATTTATTAATAAAATAGCTCAATATTTCATTTCTGTTATTTCACAAGATAGAATTCCACTGAAAGGAATCTTATCAGTAATGATAGGTCATATTCTACATTTATGTAGTATAAACAAAGGTAAATGTAGATGTACATGAGTAGAAAGCAAACTGTGTTAGGATATGAGGAGGAAATTGTAGATTTTACCCTTGCAAATATGCAGCAAGTAAGAAAGCAGCTTGTTTTCCTTGCACCTTCAGGTTAGTAAGTGAATCATAGAGTCATTGTTCTTTATTTTCTTCGAAGTTCTACCAAATGTATTACCTTGCCAGGGAGTATTTCTTTTTCAATTTTTCTTACAATAAATTACATCTACTTGAAATCCTTGTTTTTTTTTAAATTGACTAGCGAACATCCTTAAATACCAATGCAAGGTGGCGCTTGATCTATACACCTTTAGGACACCACATCGACTTTCTCAAAGTTGTGTCTGTTTTAATGGATTGTGGGATTTGAATACGAGAATGTTTCACTTTCTGACATTTTAAATCTGTCCTTTTTTCTACAGTCATATTGAGAAACATTGGTCTGTTATCTCCCTGTACCAAGTCAGTTATATAAATGGTAAAAGTGGAGACCATTTAAATTAGTATATATGTAGGCTCTTTTGATATAGAAATTATATTATCTCCACTTTTACCATATATAACTAGCTTGGTAAGAGGAGATAACCTATAAATGTTTCTCATTTCAAAAATTTTATATTGTCAAATTTGTATTTGAGGTCTCATTTTTGTTTATTCGTTTACAGTTTGATTGCCCATCGAATGTTTTTATTGTTTTTTAATCCTTTTATGAGTGTTTAACCAGATGGTGATCTTGTTTATGTAGTTTCCTTTACCTCCAACGGTTGTCTATGATTGTTTTTTAAAGGTGTTTATGAGTGTTTAACCAGTTTGAGTGTTCGTTTATATAGTTTTCTTTACCTAATAGGTAGTCCTGAAAAATTAAAAAAAAAAAATTGAAGTGTTGGTGAATGGTGTTATGTGGGATTGTAAAGTCGTGTACGACCAAATTCCTGCTTATATTTCATTTTGAGAGTTATATGTTTGCAATCAAAAGTTGTACTCTTGCATTTGAAGTTCAGATTTTACAAAATTTCTTTAAAGAAAAGAAGTTGAAAAATCCAAAACCTTTACAAGTATTGATACTGTGTATTTGGGCTTTAAAATACAATGTAAAAGGCGTTTTAAAAATACTGTATTGACAAAAAATATTCATATTTATGGAAAACTGAAAACGAATTATGTTTTATCTCTTTACGGTATGATATATTTTACGAAAGGATATGGAGTAAATGAACATGAGACCATAACACATATGATAACTCCAACTGCAATAATTTGAATGAGCTGTATGGCCATTTCGGAAATTAATTCCTCATCATCAGCAGCACTAGGACCCAAACAAAGGAAATCATAATTTCAAAAAGTGTTTAAAATGCATAAAACCAAACGAAATCCGAATAATCAGAAATATCAAATAGCTAAGGACAAAACTACGATGAAGGGAGGTAATCCTTCGGTTTTAGAATTTACATAAATTTAGATGTTTTAAAGTAGCGATAATGATTCAAATAGGGATTCCAAATGTAGTAGGCATTTATCATTTTGTCACCAACACACTCTTTAGAACCAGATAGAAATGAAGTGTTTGTTATGAACATTTCAGATGTCAGTATATCTTGGTTGCAACCGTATCATAACCATTAACGAAGTCAACAATGGACGGAATATGATATGACATAATCTTTCCATTCAATAAAACTAATATGACGCGTCAACTGAGAGATAAGAAAAGCCTGTACAGTTCTCCTTGAAAGAAGTATTTTTGCTGTATGTTATTATGGAACTTCAGCTGATTTTTAGAATATTGGCAGTTCATGACTTGGAAACACTTAATAAAAGCAATTATTCTTACTATTTCTGCATATAAAGCCAGCCACATGTACCGGATGTCGATCTGTAAGAGCCGTCTGGACTGCAGATTATCGTTATTTCTTGAATAAGCGAAAGACAAGAAAGAGTTTAATAAGTTTTACGTAAAAAGTAATAAAATATTTTTCAGTTTATTAATGAAATAAAACACTTGCAGTGGGTTGAAAAATGTCAATTTTCTAAACATGAAACTATTTATTAAGATAATTAGAAAGACCAATAATTCAACCTAGATGACCTTCCGTGATTGAGAAAAATTATTACTAAATGCAGAGAATTACCATTGTGTCTGAAAACTGAAAATACATATATTCATGAGAACTTTGATGGAAGCTTTACTGATGGAAATTTACAATGAAAGGAAATGGAGTAAAGACACATGAGACAAAGTTTCTATAAATATATCATTAAACCAAACAGTGAAACAATGCTTTTATTGTTGTTCTACATCTTGAAGTCACCATGAGGCCTTCAATAATGAGTTATGCTCATATCTCATAAAAAGTTCAAAACGGTCTCTAGACCCGGTTTCAGCGGAATTCATAGCTTAATGTCGAGCAACGCTACATCCATGTATCCCTTTCGTCATGTATGCGGGGTCATCAACAAACTAAAAATTAACTGGCCAAGTGTTCTTACAAATGCTGTCATAGTGCTTACATCTCATTGTTTAATTATGCCAAGTTTTCTTGCAATCGACTCTATGAGTGATCTATGGTTGTTTGTATGTTGTGATTGTCTTCTTTGAGTCTTTTTCGGGCAACGGATGACAGCATTTGTTTTCCTTGCACCTTCAGGTTAATAAGTGAAACATAGAGTCATTGTTCTATACATTTCAGTTATGGTGTATGTGAGAGAATGCACTTTGGAAATTACAAAAAGATATAGACCTAGTGCTTGAAAGTATGATAGTGTATCCATATGAATTATTCTCTCACGTGCACTATAACTGAAATGTATAGGGAGCATAAAGCTTTCGTTGAAGTTTAAACGTTCTTATGATTTCATCTCGATTTTTGGCCACTAGTTTTATCGAGTATAGATGTTCAGCCATCCTGCTTGTAATAATTTTAACTGATTTTAAATCGTCTTGCTATGATTCTTTCATTTTAAGGCATCCTTTCTGTATTAAATCATGATCTTTAACCCACTTAAATAATGATTACTGATGTTTCGCCTATTAGATGGATTTTGAGCCTATCGGTGTTGTTTTTACTTATCTTGGTGTGATAATTAAGTTTATCAATACTTCTGCATCATTTATTGAATTAGAGTACTGATGTTGTATAATTTATCTATTCCAATCTCTCTTGGTACATAATTATAGATTTTAAGCCCACTTGCAATGCCATTTATCACAAACGAGAATATGCAATGCATTTCCTTTTTATTATAACTGAATTAAAATCCTTAATGCTGTTGTCAAGGCTGTCCAAATTCTCGGGCTATTATAGAGTTTTATAATTGTTTGATATTATAGAAAGGTTAGAAAATTTTCACTGAACTTGTTATCGCATAGAAAATAATTAAGCTGAAAGAATGCATCTTTTGGTACATTACAACATTTGTATATAGGAAATAATAAAAAATAGTGAAAAATCATTTTGAAATATGTCATTCCGTCTTGGGTAACGAAAAATGAACAAAATTTATATGTTTTAATACGTTAATTAGAAAACGTATAAATTATGCAGTATGCTTCATAAGCATTTGTAACTCGTTTGAATGTATCAAAAACACAGAAAATGTTAGTGGAATTTTTTTTTCTGAAAAATTATATACAGAAAAATATCATATAAATGATGTTAGATTTAATATGCATTTACTGTTCGTATATTCGCGCTTACGATATCAACAGTAAACAAATTGATGACAAATACTTTAATATTGTATTTGAAACCGTTATCCTGTCAGATGTTTGGCGCAATGGACAAATTAAACTTTTTTAGAAGTGAAAATGAGATAAAAAAATTACCCGAAAATTTTTAGACCCACAGCTTTTTTTATAGGTAAATTGTTTGCAAGGATAATGAGGGACCGTCTTTAATACTACTGAAATGAATTTGTATTATTAATATGCATTGGTTAAGGGACATAATTCTTACAAATCACTTGTACGTTTGTTTTTAATATTATTGTATTTTGAAACCATTAGGCCGATGCCACTGCCGGTGGACCAGAGGTCCCTGACGGTATTCACCGAATATTTACCGAGCGATTTATAGAATTTACTGTTTTATCAATATCATAACCCTTTAAAATACTACAGCTTCCGTGTATGGCACTCAGTGGAGGCATGTCCTTATGCTGTATTTGACTTCCTTTTTTCGATTTTTTATGGGGGGGGGTAATAAGTACATATTTTTGTTGTTTTTTGGGGGGGATTATGGCTTTCCGTTTTATTTGATTTTAATGCTGCTGAAGTGAGGTAACTCCTTGAAACATGTGTACAGCATAACTAGCATTTCTGTTTATTATGCAACTCTGGTATTTTTGTATTTAGCTAGGCTATGGAATAGCCTAGCTATATAGATAGTTCTTGGGGGAGGTGAGGAGTACGCTTGCGCAGAAGACAATTGACCAATAGGAATTTCAGATTCTTGAAAATCAAAATGGTGTCCAGTTTCTTCCTGATAAGACGGGGCGGGGTTTGATTTTTCTGTTTCCTTGTGGAAGTTAAGAAGTATTATAAACATTTACTATAGGTGGTACTGGGAACAAGTTTGTAGAGGATGATGGGATTGGTATTGCAATATCGGTTAGCCAGATTTATAAATATAGATATGATAAAAAGAATAAGAACAGTAATGTATAAATTTAAAACCAGAAGTTAATAAATAAAGATGAGGTATTGTGCAATAACCAATAATATACAAATACTATAAAAGACTTTTCAATTGTGTTAAACAAAGCGTGATTGTAGTTTGTGGAGATACTTAGGCAATGGAGAACGAAAGGTGGAAAGGGATAGAATTGTGTTTTTTTTTGCGGAAGAATAAAGAGCTACCGGTGTTTATTTGTGTGTGCTGTAAAAGGTTTATGTTTCGCAGCCAAGTACACGAGAAAGAATTTAACTAAAAGATGAGAGGTTGAAAGAAATGTTAAAAGGAGAGAAGCATATTGTGTGTAAAACGTGTAAATCTTATGTGTGTAAGGAGGCTATATCTCCTCAAGCAATGATAAATAATTTAGTAATGGATAAAGCTCCTTTTGAAGAATTAAATACGCTAGAACAACATTTAAATTCTCCAGTTTTACCATTTTACAAAATTGTGATTTAACCTAGGAGTGATCAGCGAGCTGTACATGGTCCAGTTGTGTATGTAGAATCCGACATGACAAAAATAACAAAAATTATTGATTCGAGTATACAAATACATCATGAGCCACCACACCCTTGTCAATCAAACACGCAATTTTCTATCCAAGGCTATTCCATAGCCTAGCGTATCGTTTTTATTTCATAAAAACCATTTTCCGATTTATATCATCCACTTGTGTTTATAAAGTCCCCTTGTGTTTTCTAGTTTTAAATATAGTAATAGCTTCTAAGTAACACATGGTTTTAATTCTTTTTCACATCAATGCTTCAAAAGCATCTAAGATGAACTTGCTTGTTTAAAACGTCTTACTGATTTCAAAAGTTATCACCCTTAACCAAGGTCAACTACAATGTACCTTAAATAAAAGTCAGTTTGGGTTTAGGCAAAGCTATTGTTCTATTGATAACATATTTTGGCTATATTAGTATTTCGAAATCTTTGATAAAATATTTCAATAAAATGTTTTTTTTTCTTCCTTGCAAAAACGGAATTCGCCAGAAAGAAAATTAGAGTAATTTTTTTATTTTCCTTGTTTTTTTAAATGTTCTTCAAAAATTATTTTTACAAGCGAATATTTTTATTGAACTTGAAACTATTAAAATGTTGAAATTATCTTAAATTTTGGAAAATTCTGCCAAGAGAGATGGATCACCTGCATTAAGATGTTCTTGGCAGACTTTTTCACAAACCTACAAAAAAATAAACAAATATCGTACTTACTGCAAATTGAATATAGAAGGTAATGAAAATCAAACAAAAATATTTTTATTTTGAAATGGTTGACTGGCAAATGATGTAAAATGCAGCAATTCAAATAATAATTGTTTTAGTTATCTTTGAATACTTTGTAACAAATAAATAGAACTAAAAATAACTACAAATAAATTAAAAAAGAGGAATCTTTAAGAAAATTATTTATGCAGAATTGACATGCCAATAAAAAAAGGCTTCTAAATCTTTGTATTAAGTGTTGAAATTAGAAAGATTAAGCATGCGAGCCAATTCAATCTATAATTTAAGAATTAGTCAACAATTGTTTATTATAACGATATTTGTAGTTAAGGTTTTTAGAAATGTTAAAAAATACAAAAATACCAAAGTTTTATAATAAACAGTTAATTTCGTTATGCTGCAAACGTGTTCCAAGGATTAAACTCTCATTTGCAGCATTAAGTTGTAGAAAGCTATAATCCAAAGTATCATAAAAGAAGGACTTGTACCAAAAATATCGAAATAGGAGTTTTTTTCAGTACCAACGTCATCCACCGAGTGTCATACATGGAATGAAGACTCAGTATTTTTAAAAGGCTAGAATTATGATAAAGGGCCGCATATCAATGGGGCGAATTTTTTATACTTGTAAATTTTCAATGGGGCGAAAGAAATATGTATTTGTAAGGGGGGTTATTTACAAAAAAAAAGTTCTTATTGGAAATATTTGCAACTGAAATAATAATTTATAAAACTGGATTTTTGAAAATAAATAATAAATTTAATTTGTTTAAATGTCTCTGTTGATGCCTATTCATTCCGACAAGAATCTATTTTGAAATGTGACCAAATTTCTTTGCGATGTACCTTAAACAGAAAAAAAGTGTAGTGCAAAGTCAAGAAATGACTTGGATTGTACTAGGTGGCTCTCTGGAATTTTGGAGCATTATCATGAAATGTCCAAGCGCAACATCGAAAAGAAAATTCTCGAAAAAAAAAAAAAAAACCAGAGCGAGAGCAGACTTGATCAAAATACGTTATCGCGATTTTAATCTCGAGACTGCACTTTTACACTACTGTACAATTTTACTAAATGTCACCGTTTTGTGCAATAAATTTCATAAATTATTTTAAATCTAACTGATTTAAAGGTAATTTCAGCCATTTGGGAAACAAGTAAATCCGCCCCATTGATACATATTTTTCCGCCCCATTGTTACAGATTTTCCCGCCCCATTGATATGCCAATCCGCCCCATCGCGCATCTGTACATTTATATCAAACAGAAGTAACATTTTTTATGTCAAACAAGTCTGACTATTGGGCACGTGACTGCCCTCAAGGGCCTCTTGTCCAAGACCAATACGGGACTTTCGAGATAGGAACTCTCGTGTAACTGAAAGCGGAAACAATCGCCTCAAATACCAGTAAGATGGAGTGACTAGATTCTTGAACTATTGAAATAAAATAAACACATAAAAAACAAATTTTAATTAAATTGAAGTGTATACATATTATTGTTTCTACCTGACAATTCTTTAACTAAATTAAAATGGACGAAAAACAACTAACCTGAAGCGCTACAACACATTCAATATAAACCACCCTTAGCTCAACAGTGTTCATTAATTAGTGGTTCCCTCCCCATGCATTGATTTTTTTCCGTATAGTATCAGAACTTGAATCTGGTTTGAACACGACTCAGAAGTCCCGTATTGAAAACTTCAATTGAAATTCTTTCGACTTTCATTAAATTTCAAAAATACGATACCATCCTGTATGGTTTATATAGAATAGGGAAGGTGTCCAATATATATTGGCGTTGAAATGAGAATGATCTTCTTTTGGTAAAAATAAATCATCGGAAAAGAAGACAAATTTCTTCTATATTGTGCAGTCTAATGCTCAATATGCATATTTGAAACGGTCAGGATTTTTGACGACGAAACATATCACTAAAATACTTATTTGATGGCAAAGGGTTACATGTAGGGGAATGCATGTTTTCATAAATGAAGAATGGACGAAAAGTAAATGTCAAAAGAAAATAGGAAGATCAGTTTACGCAAGCATAATAGTTTCTCAAGTGAAAACCCATCTTAAACTAGTCAAAGATTATTTTGAGAATGTTAAAAATTTAAATAAGAAAGATGCATTATACTTGTTAATTTAGGACTTTAAAATCACAGACTCCAAGTAGAATGTGAACGGTTGTGAATTATGCCATGTGATCATAAGCAGAAAACTACATTCACAGTAACTCCGGTATTTTGTTTTTTTGATTTAAAAATTGTTATTTATGCACATCTGATTATCTTTGAGGCGGATACATAAATGTCTCAGTTGGAGTGATTTCAAAGTTTAAATATATATTTTCTGAAAAAGATGCCCCCAAAAGGGTGAAAATAGCAAAATAAAAGGAAATTATGAATCATGTAAACTTATAACAAGAGTTGTCAGAAGACAACATAGCTGCCCGGGGATTCCAGTAACCTCAATGCACAATAAATTTGAAAGTAAAGAAAGCTTTATTCACAAGAAAGTCACATATGAAATATAAACACCCTATCACTAAACAACTTAATTCTAGAACCAAATTAAAGTTTTAAAAAAATTGCCCTCAGGGCAAGGTCAAGGTCAAAATGTCTACAAATAAAGTACCATTACTCTCATCAAAAGAACGTCAAATACCAAATATGAACACCCTACCACTAAACAACTTAATTCTGGAAGCAAAGTTAAAGTTTTTAAAAAATTGCCCTCAGGGAAAGGTCAAGGTCTAAATGTCTACAAGTATGGTACCAGAAGAAAGCCCTCATCATAAGGAAGTTACATACCAAATATGAACATCCTACCACTAAAAGCCTTCCTTCTAGAGGCAAGGTTAAAGTTTTTCAAAAATTGCCCTCAGGGCAAGGTCAAGGTCAAAATGTCTACAAATATGGTACCGCTAGAAAGCACTCATCATAAGGAAGTTACATACCAAATATAAACACCCTACCACTAAAAGCCTACCTTCTAGAGGCAAGGTTAAAGTTTTTCAAAAATTGCCCTCAGGGAAAAAGGTCAAGGTCAAAATGTCTACAAGCATGGTTCCAGAAGAAAGCTCTCATCATAAGGAAGTTACATACCAAATATGAACATCCTACCACTAAAAGCCTGCCTTCTAGAGGCAAGATTAAAGTTTTTCAAAAATTACCCTCAGGGAAAGGTCAAGGACAAAATGTCTACAAATATGGTACCACTAGAAAGCTCTCATCATAAGGAGGTCACATACCAAACATGAACACCCTACCACTAAAAGCCTACCTTCTAGAGGCAAGGTTAAAGTTTTTCGAAAATTGCCCTCGGGGAAAGGTCAAGGTCATATGACAATAGCTCTCCGGACATTCGTCCCGGCGAGCTAAAAATTATCAATATGAGTACGTGTTTTTCTAACTTACTATATAAAGTTCAGTTGTTGCATGCGTTTGTTTTGTATTGTCTATATACTGTACATTAGTTATATGGTTATATGGTCACGAGAATTATAAAAATGATTGAGCATACTCTCATACCCCATGTCCCCTACTGGATAATAATGCATTAGAAACGCTCAAATTTGTAAATATCTAAATGAAATGCTGAATTTCAACAATGGATATTTTTCAGTTATAAATCACCAATTTTTGAAATATCAAAATCCAAGTAGGATGCATACGGTTGATACATGCAGATATTACCTGCAAAATAAAACTTAATATTTGCATAACCCAAAGAAAAGTTATCCAGACAAGCAATCTACCATTGGGGGGCCTCTCTGAATGTGTTTTGTTCATTTTCAGCTTGTTGTTGAATGTTTTTTTAAACAAATCAGTGGTTAACTGTTTTTGGACCATATATGGTGTCGGTGGTTTCTGTTGTGTTGAATTTAAACTTTTTATTAACTGTTTGACTGGAATAAAAAGCACTTTTAAATGAAGGGGAGCAAGATTTTTCTTTTCTGATAATATGTCTTTGGCAATTTATGATAGTTGTTAAATGTTTTGGGGGAATATTTACAATTGTTAGCCTGTGAACGGAACCCCTATTGCCCCCTCCCTTCCATGAGGAAAATTTTGAATAAAAATAATTTAGTTCAACAAAGTGTATTTTTCTGATAAATTAGCAGAAACAAAACCAAATAGCATTCACATCTCAATTACATGCAAAATCAATTTTTTCCACATATGCCATTGCAGGAATTATTGTTTGAAGATCAGTTTACTTTTTTATCGAGCATTTAACACGTATAACGTTAAACTTGCTTCAATTTATAATCATTTCACAAATCTTTACAAAAATATAAGTCCCTTGATGCTACTTATTGTAATGTTTTGTATATACATCTAACAGGATGAATGTATCTTTATATGAGGTATACTGGTAAACACAATAAATCTATCTTTTCAAAAAACAGAGTCAGTAAATTTAACTTCTGAGTTATTTGCGAAAGTAGTTTTTTATTCTGTATTATTTTCCCCTTGTAGTCTATAACAAACAAATTCAAACAATAATCCATAATCCGTGGGAAAAAGAAGTGAAATCTTAATTTTTGCATGTATGTGAAAAAGGCAATAGTGAAAATCCTTACATTTATAGGACATGCTTACCCTTTCTTGTCACTCTTAGTTTCACGAGAGTTCACACTTTGAGTGCCTTGGTTTTGAATGTTGTGTGTTTTTTATTTCTGAGCTGTGTAGCTGTCTTACGTCATTGCTTTCTGTGTTCTCGATTTGGCCATGTCCTTGTAAATACTAATTCCATGTTCCTTCGGTATTCTACTGCCGTTGCTTTATAAGCATAAACTTAAAATATACAGATTTGGAATTGACAAATACTTAAATTAAATCATGTTCTTTTGGCATTTTTCATTTTTTTTATCAATGTTATTAGTCGAACGGAGACAATTGAAAATTATGTAGCAAAAACGTTCACTAAATCTATAATGTTGTATCTAAAATATTGACCTTTTCAATATGAAGAACGTCCCCTATTCTATGTATCAATGTGGCTGAGTATTAATAGATGTATAATACTCAGTACTCTCGAGTCTCATTTTTTATTTTGACAGTAAATATTGATGATGCACAAAATAAATTAAACGAACTGCTGACTTCAAATATATGTAAATATATCAATTTACATCGTTCCCGAGCTTATTAGCACCATTTCTTAGGGAAAATAATTGACCTAAAGCTACCTTAATTTTGTTCCCGAGCTTATTAGCACCATTTCTAAAAGAAAATAATTGACCTAAAGCTACCTTAATTTTATTGCATCAATTATTTATTATTGTTACTGCAATTGATTAGAAATAAGTTGTCGTCTTTTCCTCACGGAAACGATATTTCTTAAAATTGATTTTACTTCCTGTATTAAACTAGTGGTAAATGTTCTTGGTAGGTCAGTAATTCCTTTCCGTATGTGTAATTACATCCAGGTTGTATTAAAAACATAATTATTGCTTTTCCTATTTAGCGCTATAAGCAATTTCAAAACAGCTCTTATTTCAAGATAATTACAATTGTCATTTTAAAATCCAATTTTTATTGGTCAATGTCAAGATGAGCAAAAATTATTTTTTCCATAAATGTATTTGATCCAAGTTATTTAAGTACAGTACAACTAAAATATTACATACACAGTACTTGTTTTAGTGCATTTGACTTTTTTGTACATTCATATAACACCTCTGCATTCTGCATTAACTCGTTAGGGGCGAAACTGGGTACGTCAACAGAATAATCATCTCCTACTGTTCATGCATTTTGATTTCACTTTTACTAATTTCCCCTTTCTTGACGGCGATGTTCCCCTAGCTCCATCATATGGGGGCTTGTACGATTCGCTCGAGTTTGTTCAAGTTTTGGCAATTTTATTGAACGTAACGTTTCTCTCACATCAAAGCTTCAGGTATATAGACCATGTACTTTCTCTTAATAACCCAAGATTTAAAGAATATTTACATCTTATCTACCCCAGTGAATTTGAAATTAAAGAGACAACCGATACACCAAATTCTGCTTCATACCTTGACCTTTCGTTATACATTGACGAACACGGACGTCTGAAATCTAGGCTGTATGACAAACGTGATTTTGACTTTCCATTTGTGAACTTTCCCTTTCTCTGCAGCAATATACCTACCTCCCAAGCATATGGAGTGTATATTTCACAATTAATTCGTTACTGTAGAGCGTACAGTTTATACAGTGACTTTGTGGAAAGAGCTAAAGCACTGTCAAAAAAAACTGCTGAGTCAGGGATATGTACAGCCCTTGTTACTTTCGTCCCTTCAGGAATTCTATGGCCGTCACCACGACATCATAGATAGTTATGAATTGTCAGTTTCACAAATGAAAACTGACATTTTCAGCTAGATTCATGTCTTCCCGGATTTGACATTACCGGTTTTCACTTTACCCTGGATTGACCCACTGACAGTGTGACGTGACGGGTGCTGTAAACAGAGCAGGACATGCTTACCCTTCCGGACCACCTGATGTCGCTCTCGGCTTTTATGGGAGTTCACACTGTGAGTGCTTTAGTTTTTTGTGTTGTCTTGTAATATTTTATTATTGTCTTCGTTAATTATGTTTGTGGTACCGATCTGTCAAAATCAGCCAAGGACAGAGCTGTGCAAAAAGGAGATACTCCTTAGGTTTCAACAAAATTTTCTTTAATTTAGATATTGCAAATTTTAAAACATAGTCGGTTTTCGGGCAAACACCGAAGTCCTGGCTACTGGGTTGGTGAATACCCTCGGAGACTTACAGTCCACCAGCAGTTGCATGGGCCCAGTGGTAACAAAAAACAAATTACTAAACCTCTCGGGAAGTTTTTAGTTCGGTGTTTCTTCTGTAGTGCGATAGTGTTTTATCAGCCGACTAGGTTCCCTTAGCTAGCCGACTGCTTAGCGGCAAGCACTCTTTGACGCATCTTTCTAAATTACTTTTTGTCATAAATCTTTCTTTTTCAAGATAGTGGTCATCGATTAAGTAGTCTTTCTGTGTTTATTGTATTGGTATGCTTATTATACTATTGGGAAAAGGGACAGAGGAAGGGGAGGTTTGGGTACCCATAAACCGGTTTAACCCTACCGCTGGCTTTTGCTAGTGCCGGTACCAAGTCCGACTTCCCCAAGTTCCTATCGTTATTTATGTTTGTCTCTTTTCTTCAATTTTTTCATAAATCGTTTTTGAATTGTGATATGTGATTGTAGTTTGCAGCCACTGTGTTACAGTTAAAGTATGTTTCAGAGTAATTTATTGCAATTATGCACTTTAATTCAATTAATTTCTTTGAAACATACTATGACTGTCTTAAAGACCGTGAAAGTCAGAATAAAACTAAACAAAATATTTATGTCTTGAAATATGGTCATCCCGTCATTAAATTGACTTGTGTTTATTAATTTAGGCTATATACATTAACAGTTCATATCTGGAAATATTTTTATCAACCTCCACTGTAGAATATTGCAGAACATGTAACGAGTCTTGTCCCATTTCAAAACGTTACTTGGTTACTCAAATACATTTCTTTACAAAAATATTCATGTTAAAATCAGCGTCTAAAGCGTGACAATTTTCATGCACTTCTGTTGGCTATAAAACAACCCACAATTCTAACGCATAAGTTTCTTCATTGACTACATTAGAAACGAAAAAGATAACTCTGCATCAGTTGGACAATAGAGTAATAGGCTTTCAAGAGCCTGTATCGCTCAACTACACCTTGACTGACATCGACAATTGTTTCTGAGATAATAACTAAATACCGAACTTGCTGCAAATTTAATTTCTGCATATGGCCATTTCGACAACTTATGTCTCATCAGTGCAGAAAAAAATCTAAACATTTGGAAAACCATAAACTCAAAGATGCTTAAAACTGATAGAGAGCAAGTTACCAATATGATCTAAAATGAAAGCTAAAATCAGCTAAGGACAGAGCTTTGCATGAGGGAGATACTCATTAGATTTCAACAAAATTTACAAAAATTTAGATGTGAATGACATTCCCGACAGGTTAAAATTATGTTCCCCGCTAGTGGCGATGGTCATCTTGGATTGGCTACAAATTCTGAAGAGGAACAATGACTATTCATATGGTCCGATGATAAACTAAAATCCCTGATCAGGGACATCTTAGATGATGTTCAGACTTGCCTGATACCTGTTTTGAAAGGGACTTCTTCAAGAATAATGTGACTAAGTTTGGCTGTATGTAAGATTAAGTCGGGTAACGGATGACAGCAATTGTACGAGCACTTTACCAGTTAGTTCTTTCTTTTTTGGCAGCCCTGCATCCATGACAAAGGGGATACATGGATTTAGCGTTGCTCAACATTTGGCAGCGAATTCCGCTCAAACCGGTGCTAGGGGGGCGTCTTGAACTTAGTATAATTATATGAGCATAGCTCATTGTTGAAGGGCTGTTGGTTACTTTCTGATTAAGAATAACAAAAAAGCGTTGTTCTATTGCTTGGTTCAATAATATGTTTATACAGACTTTTTCTCATGTGCATTTACTTCATATTCTTTCATTGATAATTTAGGCTTATTTTTGGTTCTTATTGGTCAAGTAGGTTATGAGAAAACGATCTTTGAATCTGTCTGGACCTTTAAAAAAATGACGTTTCCCACTGTTGACCATCAAGGATGACATACAGAACTGCTTCTGTATACCTTTGTTAGAAGGTATATGGGACAATTCCGATTTCGTTTGGTTATAAATAACAAAAAGTTTCTGAGAAGATCTTTGAATGTGTTTTCAATAGAAGGTGTTATCGATACATTCAAATTTTAAGGTAAGAAAGAACCAAACCGTCAGTCTAAAACAAACAATCCAAGGACAATGGCAACGTCGGAAACACAAAGAAACAAAAACACAAAGTAGCATGAGCACGGCACAAAAAAAAAGAACATGAAGACACACACGTATACAAAAATGAACAACACGGACCCAATAAAAACCATGGGTGAGATCAAGTGCACCTGAAGAGTAAGCATTTTCTGCTTCTCATAAGACACCCGCCGTGTAGAATATGTCAACTCCGGTAGTAAAGTCAAATCCGGTAGAGGAAAAACAAAATTTAGTGGCAAATAGAAAGATCTGTTGTAATCTTGGAAACAAATATCCCGTAGCGGTCCACAAAATCGTGATGTTGCTCATAAAACTTCTGAAGAGATGACTTAAATTTTTGGGTAAACTATGTTTCCGTTGGTGGCCATCAAGGAAGATGTAGGGACCTGCCGCATATGTTCTTTTGAATGAACCATCTATAATGACCATTGCTACTAAGTTTGGTTGTTATTGGTCTTAGAGGTTTTGACGAAGACCTTTGAATGTTTTTTCTACAGCCTATAATTTTAAACTACGTTCCCCGCTGACGACGATCTTGAATGAAGTACGAAGCTGTAATATAATTGGTTTGGAAGTGCCATCTAATACCAATTGTGACAAACTATAGTTCTAATTAGACTAAAAGTTTCAGAAAAATCTTTCGATGTAATGTGCTTTCCTTGGGTTCTTATGTTGAACTATGTGCCCTACTTTCGGTCATTTTCGAGCGATTATATTTATCAACCTCCACTGTAGAATATTGCAGAAAATGTAATGAGTCTTGTCCCATTTCAAAACGTTACTTGGTTACTCAAATACATAATATTTTTTCACAAAAAATATTCGCGTTAAAATCTGCGTCTAAAGCGTGACAATTTTCATGCACTTCTGTTGGCTATAAAACCACCCAAAATTTTAACGGTTTGTTTGCATAAGTTTCTTCATTGACTACATTTGAAACGAAAAAGATAACTGTGCATCAGTTGAACAATAAAGTAATAGCCTTTCAAGAGCCTGTATCGCTCAACTAGACCTTGGCTGACATCGACAATTGTTTCTGAGACGTGAATGACATTCCCGACAGGTTAAAATTATGTTCTCCGCTAGTGGCGATGGTCATCTTGGATTGGCTACAAATTCTGAAGAGGAACAATGACTATTCATACGGTCCAATGATAACTTAAATCCCTGATCAGGGACATCTTAAATGATGTTCAGACTTGCCTGATACCTGTATTGAAAGAGACTTCTTCAAGAATAATGTGACTAAGTTTGGCTGAAGATAAGATTAAGTCGGGCAACGGATGACAGCAATTGTACGAGCACTTTAATTTGCCAGTTAATTCTTCCTTTGTCGGCAGTCCTGCATCCATGACAAAGGGGATACATGGATTTAGCGTTGCTCGACATTTGGCAGTGAATTCCGCTCCAAACCGGTGCTAGGGGGCGTCTTGAACTTAGTATTAGGTATGAGCATAGCTCATTGTAGAAAGCCTGTTGGTAACTTTCTGATTAAGAATAACAAAAATGCCTTGTTCTATTGCTAGGTTCATACAGACTTTTTCTCATTTGCATTTACTTCATATTCTTTCATTGATAATTAAGGCCTATTTTTGGTTCTTATTGGTCAAGTAGGTTCTGAGAAAACGATCTTTGAATCTGTCTGGACCTTCAAAAAATTATGTTCCCCACTGGTGACCATCTGGGATGACACACAGAACTTCTGGATATCTTTGTTAGAAGGTATATGGGAGATTTCGTTTGGTTGTAAATAACAAAAAGTTTCTGAGAAGATTTTTGAATGTGTTTTCGATAGAAGGTGTTATCGATACATTCAAATTTTAAGGTAGGTAAGAACCAAACCGTCAGTCTAAAACAAACAATACAAGGACAATGGCAGTGTCGGAAACACAAAGAAAAAAGACATAAATTAGCAAGAGCACGGCACAAATAAAGAACATGAAGACACACACGTATACAAAAATGAACAACACGGACCCAATAAAAAACATGGGTGAGATCAAGTGCACCGGTAGAGTAAGCATCTCCTGCTTCTCATAAGACACCCGCCGTGTAGAATATGTCAAATCCGGTAGAGGAAAAACAAACTTTAGTGGCAAAGAGAAAGTTCTGTTGTAATCTGGGGAACAAATATCCCGTAGCAGTCTACAAGATCGTGATGTCGCTCATAAAACTTCTGAAGAGATGGCTTCAAGTTTTGGGTAAACTATGTTTCCTTTGGTGGCAATCAAGGAAGATGTAGGGACCTGCCGCATATGTTCTTTTGAATGAACCATCTATAATGACCACTGCTACTAAGTTTGGTCGTTATTGGTCTAAGAGGTTTTGACGAAGATCTTTGAATGTTTTTCCACAGCCTATAATTTTAAACTACGTTCCCTGCTGACGAAGTACGAAGCTGTAATATAATTGGTTTGGAAGTGCCATCTTAGACCAATTGTGACAAACTATGGTTCTAATTAGACTAAAAGTTTCAGAAAAATCTTTCGATGTAATGTGCCTTTCTTGGGTTCTTATGTTGAACTATGTGCCCTACTTTCGGTCATTTTCGATCGAGTGCGGACCTGCTGGAAAATGTTTTAGAAGACCACCCAAGGACTTTCGTGACAAATTGGTTAAAAATCAGTTCGATCGGGGAAGATCTTTGAATGAAAAGTTTAAAGCAAACCAGACGGAGAGAAGATGGGCACCGATTAACGGAAAACTATCACCAATTTTATATAGTCGGTTGAGCTAATAAATCTAGAATCTGAAATACTTGAGTATATATATATCTGACACTATATCAATGACAGCATCAGTTGAGACTTTACAACATATAATATGCATTATCAGATGAAACCCAAATCCAGCATATACCGAGAAAGACATAGTAAAACAAATACCAGAGTTACTTTGTCTTTTTGAGCGTTGCCAATCCGTTTTAAAATGTGAGCTTTGCGAACCAGTTTGAAAATTCAACAAATTTCAGAAAGTGTCTGAGGCTGTGTTGTCTACACCGCTGAAGATCATCACTCTCCTGTCAAATCACATATTGGAAACTACAAGATCGAATTGGCTTAAACATTTATCATCATGTGTCAATTTGTTGTCTAGAAAAGCGTTAGTCAAATGTCAAAGAGTGAAATAACGATGCAATTACTAGTTGCAAAATGTCTTGACCGCGAAATTAGTATTGCTTCTTCAGAAAGGGTTAATAAACAGTCTGTGTATTAAACTATTTTTGATTATGATAAAAGCTGCAACAGCAAATTACAGAAGAAACTTAATTGTCAATACGTCCCATAGGACCAAATTTAACTGCCTCCAAATCAGGGAGACAACAAAACATTCGCGACACGAAATTAAAGCATAACTCACAAGGGTGATATCTTAATTGTTTTGGGTGAGAAATGTTGAAAGTGGTTTCTTGTCGTATGGTATAATAAAACATTTTGAAATAGTATGGTGCCATCTTTCCCTATTGTTTATTATATACATCAAAGACTGTCTGAATGTTGATATTAATGACTAAATTTTCTATTTTTGTACAAGGACATATTCCATTTCCATGAGGAAAGTTACATAGTTTCTAAACATTGACTTTACAAGACCAGTTGTGATATTATACAATTATAGTCTGTGTATGAGGTCGATACGATGTTATATCGACCTTAGAAAAGGATATCGACCGAGGATGATAACATCGTATCAACCTCATTCACAGACTACAATTGTTATATTATAAATTAGCAGAAACACTGAAAAGGTCATTTTATCCTTGCCTAAATAATTAAATGCAAGATACAATTGAAATATTTCAAAAATTAATATTTTAAAGTTAAAACACTTTAATATAATAACAGTGTTATTAATATATACATGTAATTGATTCTTTAAAAATACATCAAAATGAACTAAGCAACATTCATAAGCATTTCTATTTTTAGTAACATGCGATATAACTTTTGATATAATGTTTTCTTGTCAATCTCAAAAAATACAAAACGATATCAAATTAATAATATACAAGTATAGCCTATTAATGAGGTCAATGCAGAAATTTATTGACATGAGACAAGTATATTGACCGAGGACGTAGTCCGAGTGTCAATATACCTTTCTCATGTCAATAGATTTCTCCATTGACCGAATTTGATAGGCTATAATAGTTTTATTATCTTCCAAATTTATGAATTTTTATAGAGAATTATGTTAATAAATCCCAATTTCATATGATATGTTTGCTGATTTGATTTTTTTTTTGGCATCTATATTTTCTAATAGATTCATGGAACTAAATATCTATACGCCTGTTTTGTTTTGTATATTTGAAATAGACAAACCAATAATATTTAAGAAATTTTGCAATTTAATAAAAGAAACTTTTAATCAATAATCTATTTTTAGTCTCAGGTCAATACGTGATGTCAATTCATAAAGTCAATTCGACTTTTATCCCCTATATTTAATGATAATGTAAAACTGATCTATTTTTAGCAGAGGTCAATACGTAAAGTCAATTCTTAGATTTATTGACAACTCCAAGAAATATACAAGATCATGTGACCACAATTCAACTAATCACTGGACTCTAAAAATATATGAAAATAATAATATAAATTAATATTTGAATTGAACGTCAAATTGAGGCCTCGTGGTGATGAAGAACAGCAAAACCGTTGTTTCATTGATTGATTCTTGTCTCCTTGACATTTACCCCATTTCCTTTCTTTTTCATATGTATTTGGATGCAAAAACTTAGTTTCATATGCATTTACCTATATCCTTTCATTGTTTATTTATAGAAAAATGTTTTGTTTAAAAAGATATCTTAAAACACAAACGATTTATTTTTTAAGGTAGATGGGTACTCCAAAATTTTTTTCCATAGATATTCTCTATTTTCTCAGGAAAGTTTCCTTATTATATGAGCATTGAGATAAAATAATAAAAAAGGGGGGTCACCGTGCTTGTTTTTAAAATAAATGATATCAAAATAATCAAATATTTCTAATGAATATATATAGGGAAAAACAAGTATTTTGTTGTTTTCTTTAAAACTATTCCATAGATTTCTTTGTATTTCACTCATTTTTTAGCACTTTGAACATACTTTCAGAAAATATAAAGAAAAATGGGGGTCACCGACTTTGTTTTCCATATAATTTGTAAAACGTGAATTTCATTCATAGTGATATCTTTGTAAAATATTTTTATCAGATTATCTCCCTTTTTAAAAAATCCTCTTCCAATTCATTTAATTATCAAGTTACCATATCTTGGCTTATAAGATAAAGACGTGTGAAATCAAGTCTATGTATGTTCTTTCCATTTTGTATTATGGATATAATATTGATTGATTCATTACAAATAAAAATATTTGCATATTTAAAAAGCAGATAATACGATAACAGAATAAATAACAAATTCAAAATGGCGGAAGACTACCGATCTACCTTAAGCGTAAATTGTTTGAAAAAAAATATACAAAGAGAAAGAGGCGTTGATGTGCGAAGTTGCCGGTATATATATAGAGAGAGATCAGTTTTCCGGTATGTAAAGCGAGAGAAACGTGTGAGGTTGTCGGTATTTACATATATGTATATTATACAATTAAAGTCTGTGTATGAGGTTGATCGACTTCATTCAGACTACAATTTTTATATTATTAATTTACAGGAACACTGAAAAGGTCATTTTTATCCTTGTCTAAATAATTAAATGCAATATACAATTGAAATATTTCAAAATTAATATTTATAAGTAAAACACTTTAATATAAAAAAAAATTACAGCTATATTCAAATGTATATACATGTAACTGATTCTTTAAAAATACATCAAAATGAATTAAACAAACTTTCATGGAAACTTGCCATACATATGCATTACTATTTTTAGTAACATTATAACTTTTTGATATACTGTTTTCTAGTCCATCTCTAAAAATACAGTGGGTCATGTGATCAGTTCTACACCAATCAAATTTCTCAAACGATATCAAATTAATAATAATAAATATAAATATATATAGAAAGACAGCCGCTGACATACGAGGTTGCCAGTGTCCTAAGAGAGAGATACGTTTGCGTTCGAGGTTGCCGGTGTGTATACAGAGACGTTTGTGTACGACGTTTTCAGTTTGTAGGAGAGAGAGAGAAACCTTTATGTTCTAGATTTTAATACATATGTCCTGTCTACAATGGAATTTTGACAAAAACAAAGAGAACACAGACAGGCACCAACTGTTCGTAGGAAGGACTAAAATATTATGTTGTCCAATCCACACAAACAGATTATATGAATCTTAAAATTATTTTTCCTTGAGGGTTTTGTGGAATCTATTACATTGTACCAGAAGTTACATAAGATCAAAGTTATTACGTTAATAACATATGGTACAGTGTAACAACATTTTGAAAAATATGTTTTTCTAGACATGCTTTAGGCAACACGAGCTGCACTTTTTAATATGCTTTGGAAATTCGAAACGTATTAATTCTTATCTATATCTTTAGAAAATAATATCAGACACCGTTTGTTGAATAAAAAGTCATAATTTCAATTATCACTTTTGTAAAATTCACATACAATTTTGAACAATCTTGAAAGATGATGGATATTCGACACTGAACCGAGCATAACTGAGAAACTATATACAGGAGACAAAAACTAAATGAAATGAACTCAAGATTTTTTTTTAGTTTCCATCAACAGAAATGCNAAAGAAAATTTTTCAAATGGTGAGAAATTTCCATTTTCTATACAAAATTAAGAATATCGCGAACATGTCGAAAAATTTCAAGACAAAATTAAGAACATCGAGAATATATCGAGAAATTTCAGATTTAATGCATAATGTTAAGAATGTCGAGAATTTTTTCAAGAATTTTTCATGCATATTTAGACTGTCGAGAAATTTTAAGACAAAATTAATACAATTAAGAATTTGTCGAGAAATTTCAGTCATACTGGAGAATGTTAAGAATGTCGAGAATTTTATCAAGAATTTTTCATGCAAATTCAGACTGTCGAGAATGTGTCGAGAAATTTTAAGACAAAACTAATACAATTAAGAATTTGTCGAGAAAAATTAGTCATTAAATCAGACATTAAAGAATGTCGAGTAATTTTTCAGACAAATTTAGACGAAAATTGGTAAATTCAGACAATTAGACTTTATTAGTGTTAGTTATGAGTATTTAAATCATAAGCATACATGCCAAACAGTTTTAAAATATAATGCAAATATCCATGGTGGAAAATAAACAAAAGATCACCTTGCTTAAACGTGTTTCACAGGGTAAGGGTGAAACTAGACAGTGCCCTAAACTATCGAAAATTTTCGGGGTTTTTTTAATTTCCGTTTCTTATTAGTGTGTGTTTGTTTTTTTGGGTTTTTTTGGGGGTTTTGCTTTGTTATTGGTTTTGTTTGTTTGTTTGATTGTTTTTGGGATGAGTCTGGTTGATTTTTGGAGAGTATGAGATATATTTTCGTATTGCTTTGGAGTTTTGTGTCGACCTATGGTGTTTTTGGGCTATCCTAAACTTTCCACCGGTTCCTTTCAAAAATAAAGTTACTTAACAAATACAAACAATGTAAGTAAAGGATATTGGTTTCTCATCTCCGTAACAAAGGTATCAACGTCAGTTTAATATGATTAAATCGTACACTTGGCCATCAGTATTGGAACATCATGTCAAATATGTTCGAGATTATCAGGGGTAAGGCTCCCACAAAAAGTGTATTGGGTTAGTAATCGATCTGGTTATGCTTCCTCGAAAAACACAAATCTCTAAAATTTGCATTTCCCCATACAATTTATCTGTCTTGAAAACAAATTTAAATTTCAGTCAGGAACCGATGCCTTCCATAATTTCCTTGTTTTGATGTTTCAAAACGACACTGTCCAATCAGTGTACCATTTTGAAAATTTGAAAATGACCCAAACAAAATGGAAAGTCTTGTAAAGGTTTAAATGGATATCATCATGTAAATGCTGGTTTCTTTGGCAATTTTAAACAATTTTTAGCGAATAAAGTCTGTAGAAAGTCAAAAAATTGATCAACTCAATAAAAATGTCCAAATCATTATTTTGTTGCAAAAATGACAGACTTTGAAAAGTTGAAAATAGCAAGACAATGTTCATAATCTTAAATATATAGTCTATGCAAAATCTCATAACAATCGGATCAGTTGATGTGCTCTAACTGTTTGACTAACATAAATTGCATTATTTTAAATGAATATCATCCTTATTTTTTTCGCCCAGACCAAGTATATATTCAAATTTCGGTATTATACTTGTATTAACTGTAGCACAAAGTCGGTGTTAAGAGTAGTATCGACGTAAGATTATAGTTAATATACCAGAATACTTTAAAAATTATGTTTCTTCGTGATTTAATATTGACATGAAAATTGAGATTGACATTTACAAAAGCGACAAAACACTGTTAGAATCCAAAGTTGCACTTCCTAACCATTAACCTAATTACAATTTATAGTATTATTTGGAACTTATAAAAATTCGAGTCATTGCGGTATTAATGTAAAGAAGGTAGAAATTGCGCCACTGTTTAATATTTTTTGGTAGTAATTGCGCCAAGTACTGGTATATAATTACGCTACACTTACCTGTATAGCATTTGTCTTGAAATGGTTTCAGAAGTCATTGCAAACGTAAAGAGCTAGAAAATACTCAGTGTTCCAGTTATAAAAAATCCCCTTGCCCAAATGTCACAATTAATTGTATATTATCCTCCCGTAACGCTATTGGTGTCATTACAAAATAAAAGTGATGATTTTACTCATTTTAGTGTTTTGATGGAATAATTTTGTACGATGGTGCTGAATGGGGAACCATTTTAATTGGATGTGAAGCTAATCTTGATTTCTTTATAAAGTTTCCGAAGATTTTCAGATGGAGTTTTTTAGTAACTAAATATACATTTTAAATGTATGTTAATTACAATTAAAGACTACTAATCGTCAAAACGACTTTAACTCCATCAGTCAGGATGTGATTGAATTAAAACTAAAACGGTTACAATTTTAAACATAAAAAACTTAGCAAACCACTTCACATATATCTGACTGTCTACACTTCACATATATCTGACTGTCTAAAAAGTGGCGCAGACGAGATACTGGAGCATTAAGATTTAGGCGCAAATAAATTCTTTAAGAAACCCTCTTTTTACCGCTACACAAAAGCACCTTGACGCACTCCTCATTTTGACTTCATACACACAAAAAAATCAATCAAACAGCCTTATACTGATAATGTAGCCCTTCACTATGGAGATAAGTGCAATACAAAGTACATGATTTTACAAAACGCATTTAAACTAAAAAAATGGAACATATTAACCATTGTTCTCAAGTTCCAATAGTTTCTTTGCCCCCGAATTCTCAAGAAATCAATGAAAAAATGACATTTATAAAAAAATATAAACTTAAAATATAAATTGTAGCATTAAGATAAACATGTATATATGTAAGACCTTTTGTATATATAAGTCAAATCTTTCACATAAATTCGTCTCATATCTCTCATTATTTTCATGTTTCAAATGAATACAATTTATGCTGCTTTTGATTTGATACAAAATCTAAACCTTCATAATTTTGTGAACGGTTGAGAAAAATCATTTAATTTTATTTTACACATGTCTTGTCTGTTGCTGCATTCGTGTGCAGATTTGCTAAACCACAACATAGGTTAATACAAACATCACTGTTAGTGTAAATTCTCCAGTAAAGCTATACGATACGTGATAGAATAAACAAAATATATTTGAAAAATAAAAACATTTCTTACAATTTCAAATACAAGAAACACTGAAATATGGATAACAATATGAAAATCAAAGTACTGAAGTACTGTTTACTCGCAGTTCCGTTGACATGGGTAAGCATATCTTCAAAATGAATGATGTTCCAGTATTATATAAAAAAATAGGATAAATGTGAATATTGATTTGACCAAACACTTTTTACTTTTTTTTATTTTATAGCCTATATAGATAACAAAGTTTATTTTGTAAACATATGTGTAAGCCTATCCTTATGCAAGATATCTGTGGAAACCTCTTGATAATTTCTGAACCAGAGCTCTAATTTAACTCTCATTAATTTATGTAGACGAACTAACACATTATACATTAGATCTTGCCCTAAACCAATCTCTTCCTATACAATTAGCAATGCGACATATCTTCAGCTGAAGCTGTATTGGTCAGCTTTATTCATCGATATTCCATTATCAAGATCTTCTGATACAGTATATGGAAAGAATTGAAATTTACTCCTCAAAGACACTCATTGCGAACAAAGATAATTGATGTATGTAATGTAAATGCTTATTGCTCATTGTTAAAATCCGTGGTGAGTCAA